>QKMX01344662.1:0-13375 GCA_003401595.1 Venustaconcha ellipsiformis | reverse complement strand
ATATTGTATCTGCATGCACAGTTGGAGCAGCTGTTTTGTGGTAACATGTCTGAGGTGTGGGACACAAAGATGCTGATGGAGTGTTGTCGTCCGGATCATGGCTATACACATGACAGCCGTGCTGTAAAGTTCCTGTTTGAGATTCTCAGTTTGTATACTAGGGAGGAGCAGAGGGCATTCCTGCAGTTTGTCACAGGTTCACCCAGATTACCTGTTGGAGGTAGGGATGATGATTTTTTTTTTCTTTCTCATCAGCAGTAGCATGGTTAAACATACATAATATTTTACTTGCATGGATGACATCATCTGTGTTAATTTTTATACAAATGATATATGGATGGGGTTGAGGTGTATATCATTGCAAGGATGCATGCAAAGATAATGAATTCTGCAGAACACTTGCTAGCTCTGCTGGTCATAAACCAGAGGAGCTCTTTGGATGGTCTTACGTACATTGTCCATCCATCAATTAGCACAGATTGTTGTATCAACAAGAGGTTCTTTGACAGAAATAACCTATGGTGTATAGGTTGCCATGAATTAAAATGGTGCAGACCTGACATCCAAGATGGCTACAATTGTAGACATCTTGAAAATCTTGTTTGTGATCATACCCCTGAACAGAAGGTCATATTGATGTGACATTTTATAAGAAAACTTCCACTGATATCTAGTTGTTCCTGAATAAATGGTGCAGACATCCAATAGAGTGGCCACGACGGCCATCTTGAAAATCATGATATTACTAACTTTGATGGAATGCTATATTAATATGGAGTTTTCACCAGAAGACTGTTTATGGTGTCTTGTTGGTTGTAAATGAAAATGATAAAATCCAGTGTCTAATATCATGATTTTTACAACTTTGAAAAGTTTTTGAATTTAAGGGCTTGCCTTGAAAATATATTGAATTGTGACAAAGTTAGTTTTAACCATGAAGTCTTTCAGTTTCCTAAAAAATTCATTGAATCATTGCCAGACTTCTTGTAATTATCTTCATGAATACAAAACATTAAAACTGCATATAATAGGATGAAACTGGGCAGATCAAATGGTATGACATAGTTACAAGTTATAGTAGCATTTCTTAATAATTAGTCACAAGTCTTTTCTTCTACTTTTTACATATTTATGGAGTGATTTATAAAAGCAAGATGTGGAGAAAATTTAAATTCCATAAGAAAAAATATTCCTTGAAAATTTTTGGAAGTCTTTGAAAACTTTTTGAAAGTTTTGTTATTGCTACTGCTCCTAAATTGATGGCCATATCAGCATGGGGTTTTCACCAGATGAAAATGTGCTGTTGTCTTTGATCCAGTATGTCTACCATGGTGGCCAGCTTGAAAATCTTTTTATTGCTAAGAATTTCTGAAATCGTAGCAACTCTCGGCAGTTAAAAAGCAAAAAAAAATTGGGTCATTGATTTTTGGAAATTAATCCAGATATCTAGACTTGCTATTATCTGATAGCACTATTTTCAAAATTTGTATTAAAAAAAAGAAAAATTCAGTAATTCTTACAATTTCCAGACACTACATTTTAAAGCCATCCTTTAGAAATTAAAGTTAGAACATTAGCTTACAAATGTTTTATCCATGCCCAAAAGCAATTGATTTAATAGTTGACAATCAGACCTTAAAACTGCATTGATTACATTGATTACCATAATTATAGCCAGAGTTCTTTACCCTTCCAGTTTTTTTAATATCTTTCTACTGTCTGAAAGTGCCTGACATCAGCAAATAAACAGGGGATCACTCCTTCTCACCACTTGGTCACCTTTATAAAACATTTTGTAGTATGAAGAGGTAGAATAATTTTGCTTTCAGTACAATCATTAATCAAACTATGGATACAATTCTCTGTATTTGACCCCAGTTTCATGAGCACAGCCCTTAACTAGTCATGTCATATTTCACCAAACACTGTAATAAAAAAAAAACCATCAGTCTTTCATTTACATTATATCTTGGCTCATTTTATCTTAAAAATTTATAAGGATAGCAATGGAAAATATGAAAAAAGGTCATTCATGTTCCATCAAAGGATGTTCAAATAATTGTTGTAAACTGAATTTATGTAAGAAATCGGCATGTTTTCATTTGCATGCAGTGATTTTAAGGCAACATAGTTTATTTAGACAACTGGTATTGAGCATGCTATGCACATTCGGATACAGGAGAGAAGTTTATTTTTCTAGACTAGATATTTGGCAAATATGGTAATTTTTATTTGCATACAAATTATCCTGACAATAAGAAAAGTTATATTTTTTTCATGTCTAAAATCTGATACTTGGTGGTATATTTGCATTAATAAAACAGGAAAGTAAACAGCTTTGTATTGCCAGGAATGTAATTTGACATTTGTTGCAACACAGCATTCATGCTGTTCTCATGATTTAGTACTAATGCAAGATGACTAAACTTACTTTCTTAATTTTATCTATTGTGGTTAGATTTCAAACCATTTTCCCTATCTTGTTAACAAATAATATGAAAAGCTACATGAATGCTGTGATGTTATTGTAATTTAAACCATCCTGTATGTTTCATCACGTTTAACTCTTGATCCTCATATTTAATCTTTTGCATTTTAATTGTTCTATTTCTTTTACCTAGGTTTCCGGAGTTTAAACCCACCATTGACTATTGTACGAAAATCTGTTGAACCCTCAGAAAACCCTGATCACTTTTTGCCCTCAGTCATGACTTGTGTGAACTATCTAAAACTGCCAGACTATAGCAGCATAGAAGTGATGCGAGAAAAGCTTGCAATTGCTGCAAGGGAAGGACAGCTTTCATTCCACCTTTCATGAAACTATGGCCACTAGATTCATTGGGATTAAAGGAAGATGAATCAAGATTAATACCTGCTGAATGCATGTTGTTTTCCCTTCGTTCAAGGAGTGAAAGGACTATTGTCAGTTCTATTAAAGTGATTTAAGAGGTCGTTTTCTGCATATTATCATTTTGATTGTGCCATGCTGATGTGTTAGTTTGCAAGGTTTTAACATAAACATGCTTTTGACACGCTCTCACAAGTAAGGGAGACAAGGAGACCATTATGATGGCATGGAATTTGTTTGCATCCGACCTGTCTAAGTTATGCATTTAACTTTTATGACAATATTTCCTTTTGGTCTTGTGAGGATTTTTTAATCATGGGAAAGATATGAAGATTTATTTTTAAAAAAATGTGAAGGAAAGGGAGATAACTTATGTTACCCTCGTTAGCTTTCGTGTTCCATGTAGGTCTCATGCAACCATTTGAATTCACTTAATGTTATTTCAAAATTAAAAATGGGGGAAAATAATCAACAAAAAATTTATTTATTTTGGTATGCAGAAACTTTCAGTGATGGAGAGAAAAACATTTTTTGCAGTTCTTTCATAAAATTTTAACCTTATGAAAAGGTTCACCATCCAAACATGGTATCGGAAATGTACGTCCGTCTCTTTAAATTGTCTCCCAGGTACAATTTTCACAGTAATATGGTCTAAACATTTGCATGAGCAATAACAGATTTGAGAGCACTCGGCATCATCATGGGGTTTGTGGCACACTGAACAATTCTTTGTACTGCTTACTGTCAGACATGTATGAGAGCCACAATAAAACTATCACATTAGTTGCCTCATACATAAAATAAGCAATAAAAAGGTTTTTGAAAAATTCAGACAGTAATTCAGTGTTCCCTTTTATATTGCTATCTTTGCAGTGAAAATGTGCTGTTAAGGTATAAAAGTGGCCTCTCACAAGGGTTGAACTATGCTATTTTGACATCATGCAAGATAGTATTTTAAATGGGGTGTCCTTTCTTGAAGAGGGGTGCAGAATAAATGAAATATATTAGTTTGGTGTTGGACAAGGTGGCCTTTAAATTGGTGGTCTCTTGCATCGGAGGAACCTCAAGATAACTAGTTCAATGTATTCTGAACTGTAATAGCACATTTATCTACACCAAATTAGGGCATCATGTGATATAGTCATATGACAGTGATAAACAGTACCCAATGATGGGACACCCCAAAGTAGTATAGTCAGACTGAATTCAGATTTGCAGTTATTTCTTGGTTATGTTGTATTATGTGATTTTGTAGAATTTAATTCTTTAAGTCATCCCCAGATCTGGATATTGGGTGTTATGTTTCACTGCCAACTGTACTGAATAGGTACATAACAAATGTAAAGTTTAATACATTTTGTTCCTGTTAACATTATCATGTCTATTAAGCATGTCTTGTAGAAGTTTAAATTAAACAGTATCTCAAGTTACGAGTCAAGTAATATGAAATTCATGAATTCATACCAAATTGATTTTCCCTCCATCTACCCAACTATTATCTAGCACAGATTTGCAACAGTTTTTGTGCATAAGGATAATCCATATTGCATAATTCTAATCAGAAATATAGGTTTTCTTTACTTTGAAAATATGCCTTTGCAAGCTGAAAGGATCCTACAAAGTAAAATAAGTTTAGAGAAAAAGTTTCACATTCTAGCAATGTGAAATTCAATCTTTTTGTTACATTGAATGAATATGTTCATTGTGAAGGAAGTATAGTTTATAAATGTATTGAAAAATACTTAAATGTAAGCAATTCATAACTTTAAGCATTGTTTAAGGATCTCCACTATTTCAGTCCTTTGGTGAGTGAGACAATCTTATTATATGATGGCTGCTTTCTATTAATATCTTCACCGATTGTAAATTCTGGAAACCTTCAGCCCATCTTTGGAATACCAGAAACAGGTTTTACAATTGATGAGTGTTACAAAGTGGAATATTGATTCATGAAGTCAGACATCTTCCATCTGTGGTCAGATGATATCCTCACTCCCCAGCCTTCAAGATAGTACTAAATGTATGACAAAATGATGTAGCAAGAGTTGTCGTGTTCAAAAGCAGCTACTATGTCCAACACACATGTATAAATGACAATTTTTGTTGAGAGACGAGCATAAATATGCTTACAGTCGAAGATCATTAGATGCATTGGACTAGATACATGAAATAACATCAAAAAAAGGAAAGAAACTGTGATGCAGGGAAATAGGCAAACATTGAAAACATGGGATCTAGTGGGGAAAAATTGATTATATTAAAAAAAAAAAGAAAGTCAGTCTTACAATAATTCAGTTATACAAGTGATATCATAGGGTGGAGGATTCAAAGAGTACTGGTAGAGAAAACTTGTGGCACTGAAGTGCCCTTGTTTTTTTCTACCAAGACAATTTTTATCACTCCACCTTACAAGATCACTGGTATCCCACTCACACCTATAGTCTAATACATAAACAGTTTGACATACCTTCATCCAAAGGTTTAGTTTGCCTGAAATAATAATGGTGCTGCTTAGTCATCCAGTATGACCACCACAGTCAAACTTCTTTAAAAAAATTTTGTCACTGGTTCTCCAGATTGGATAGTCATATAGACCTATGGTTTTCACCAGAAGGCTGCTTCTGAAGTCTTGTTGGTCCAAAATATAAATAGTGTTTACAAAACCTCCAGCATGCTTGCAATGGCTGCGATCTTGAAAGTCTCATTTTCGTTGTACTTTCGGGAGGAGTTGTCAAATTGACACCAAAAGATTCCTTACAATATCCAGTTAGTCCACAATGAAAATGTTGCTACTCAATATGGATTTTAAAGTGAATAACTTATCACTAATCTTCCTTAAAAGAAGGCAAATCAGTATATGGTGTTCACTAAAAGACTTTTATAAATGTCTTGATGGACAAAAATAAAAATGATGCATATCTGACATCCAATATGACCACTATAGTGGCCATCTTTAAAATCTTGGTACTATTCCTCCTGAATGAATGTTGACATTGACATGTTACCTTTACCACAAGTTGGTTATTAAGGAAGAAGGTGCTGTTCTGAAATCCAAATGGTCACCATGCTGGCCAGCTTGAAATTTTTGTTATTGCTACTTCCCCTGTAAGGAAGGTCATATTGAGATGGGGTTTTCACAAGAGGAGTTTCTATGATCATTGAAATGGTTCTAAATGAAAATAATGCCAGTATGGCTGCCACAGTTACCATCTAGAAAATCTTTTTATTTTTTTATTTTATTTTTATTTTACAAGAATATTAAGGATGTTTTCATTGCTCAGCAGTTGAAAGAAGAAATGATCTTAACTTTGCAATCCAGGGTGTTCATTATTGGTGTAGAGCAGGAGTCCTTTTGATGAACTATTGTTGATGGATAACCGTGAAACTTGGTTACATTCATCACCTGGATGTTGACAAATCCTTTTGCTGCAGCAATTTTTATTGGAGCTGTCCCTTTTTGTCTTATGGCTTAAAGTAGTGTATGACACAATCTCATTAGAATGACTAGTCCCCCAGTTTTGTTGGATTGCCATGAAAATTTTTGTACATTCTATCAAGTGACTTTCCTCTTTTAATTTTTTTGCTGCACGTGCTGCCCATTTTGAATGCAGTGTGACACAATTTCATTAGCACAACTAATCATATAGTTAGCCTGACAGTTCTTTATTGATCACTTTGAAATTTGGTACATATTTTGATCATATGCAAAGATGCAGATGTTGACAAATCTTTGTTCCTGTGCGTTTGTAAGAGTTATTTCCCTTTTTGACTTACAGCAGGTTCCAGTGTATGGCAGAAATTTGTGAGTGTGGCTACTCTTGCATTTTTTGTGCATTGCTGTGAAACTTGTACATATTATGGTAATCATTAGGAGACATGCATGTTGACATATCATTGTACTAACACGTTTTTCAGAAGGGTTTGGCTCATTCTTTGTGTTTTTACTAGAGATTCTTCTGTATCATTCGTAGGTCTTTAATATAGAAGAGATGGGGTGATATTTACATGAGCAAAATGCTTGTTTCTCTCGGATTTTTTGTTTTCTTCTAAATTGCTTATTCATGTCAACTGGATGCATTAAATACAAGATTGTGTCTTCATACAACACCTTCTGGCCTCAAATTCTTAGTCAATGAAGAAAAAATTCCAATATCTTAAATAACTATTTTCCCCATATGAAACACAGAAAGATGTAGTTTTCATGCTCTCATGTAAAGTTAAAATTTCTTTTACAAAAATTATGTAAGATTCTGTTGGGCTATTGTTTTCCTTCAAATTTTTGGTAGTTTTGAGATGACATAATTGTTCTGTTTTGAAATATATAGTATTGCCTCTCAACTAAGATCAAGAAAACAAGATCAGAAAAATGGTTCCAGTATAGACCATATCCTAATAGTGAGATCTAAATTAAGCCAAGTCAGAATGAAAATTATAGAAAATATACTACAAAATTAAAAATGCCAATTTACTTTTCTTCTTTTTATTTAGTGCTTTCCTTATGTGTAACATAGAATAGGCAGTACCTTATGTATTTTTTTTTTTACAATTGTATGCATTTATATTAAATGCTGCTGAGATAGACTAATTTAAATCTTCCTTTAAATTCCAAGACTGGACAAAATTGACATTTATTTTGTATTTCTGTCACCGTAAAGTTGCTAATGGATAGTTAGTGCATTATATTTTAAATTCTTAATTCTTTCCATCACATAGATTAAAACTTGCCCAGAGACTTTTATAATGTCACATGCTCTATATGGAGCCAATTATATGTTTGGTTCAGATCTTAGTGTGAAATTTATTTTGATAAATACTTTGCAAGAAAAATGTAAATGAGGCAAAATATACAAATTTTTGAATTTTTAGCACTCACACAACTAGTTAAATACTTAATAATTAAAAATATGAAAATCTTTCACCATGAAACTATATCACATGTATCAGGATCCAACATAATGACATGCCACCTTAATTCTCAAAGTAATTTAACTGACAGAATTACAGTTAGGCTCAGAAATTTGTAACCTCTTCACATGGTTTGCACTGGTCTTGAAATAGCCTTGAATTTGCTATCTGGTATTGAAAGGTGCTTGAAAATTTGAACAGATGGAAAAGCTCTCGAAAAATCCGTAAATTTTGTACTCACAGCCCTTTAAAATCTATTGAATTTCATAAATTTTTTACTAGTTGGTGTTTCATTTTTCCCTATTTAGCATTTTGTGGAGCAAAGTTAGAGTTAATGATAGTTTTATAATTATTCACTTTATCATGCACCACATTTATTTGGATACCTTTGGTATTTTCTCTGGTGTTATGGCAAGACATTGGTACATTTTTAGTCTAACAACCCAGAGCTATTAAGTGTTTTTAATGATACACCAGTAAGTACAAATGAAGGTTGAAGCATAGTGAACATTCAGTTTAATTCATCATCAGCTTTAGTGATGAGAATATTTTTATTCATTTGAAAGGGATCAAAGAGCCTAAATACTGAGAGATTAGAGAGTTCAAAAGGGGATTTGTCCATGGCAATGTGTGCTTCATGTAATACATAGATTTTAGTCAAAATGAGGTGCATGCAGTTTCCTCACATACAAGACGAAAACACCAATCATTAGCAAGCACACGGGAGTCCTTAACAATTCATTAATGACATCTTTTTGAAGACAGATTATGAGAAAATAATACCAGTCATTTTTTAAGAATATTGGTCAGCTACAAATATCTCACACCTGACTGATGCAATTGAATTAATCAAAACCTGGATTGGTTCAGATCTCCCTCCCAAGTAACCACAATTAAATCTTACATCCTCAACGAGAAGACAGAAGTCATTAGATGATTAATATTTGCCATTATCCAAGGAAAATAATTTGAAGAAAAAGTCCAGGATTTAATAATCCAGAAGAAACATTTATTGATAGCTAGAATCCATGAAGTAAAATGTAGAGATTAGACCTAGCTAGCTTGGAAAAGAGAATACAATGACAAAGTTCACATGAACTGATGTATCTTGACATGTTGATATATATATTTATATAACTATTAAGACTTAAACTTTTCACACTTTAGTTTTATAATTTGGAAGATGTGCACAACACAAATACAGTAAAAGAGGTTAGGAAAATTTTATTTTAAAATGGGCAAGTTAAAAAGCAAACCCCTTGAAAAATTCACGACTAGCCCTTGCAATGCCTTTGAAATTTTTTTAGATGACTCAGTATGAAGTTTAAATAAAACCAGTGAATAAAACAAAAAACTTTAAAAATATGGGCTGTTATTTTATCAAACTTTAACACTTAAAATTAAATCAGATATTGAAAAAGCAAATTATTTGAACACTAATAATTATTTTTATTTCACGTATCTTATGAATTTTTTTATGTATTTGTATAACGATGATAATGTCTTGCATCATTTATAAATTTTTGTCTAATTTTGAATACCATTCAGACAAATTTCAAGGGTATAGCCACTTCTGAGACAGCAATGTTGTGGTTTTATTTGACTGTAAAATCCAAGTGGTAAAGTTCCAGACTAGTTGCAGGACATGTTTATGTTTTAGAGAGCTATGGCACTGGTTTTGTCTCCAGTTTATGTTGGCACTTTAGGTATCATGCATGTTCTATGCAATATTCATGTATTTGCTTTTCTTTTACCTCCTCAGGTGTCTGTATCACACCACTGCACCTCGTCATTTTCATTTGACTTCTCCACTTTTCAAATTAGCGTGGATATAACCTTGCACCTTTCATGATAAAAATTTTCTAAATTGCAAAAGTTTGTGTGGACAGAGGAAGAGTGTGCTTTGAATTTGTAAGGTATGAAGGGATTAAATAATTTTGTGGTAGATGTTAATTGTGTCAGGTAATTACTTGAAGGGATTGAAAGTGACTCTTTTTACTTGGGTGACTGTGCTTATCAATAATTCATTGGTAAACATCATAGACCCTGACCTCCACAATATATTGGCAAATAAGTATCTTCAGGTTAGACTTGAGATTTTGAGTGAATAACATCATATGAGATAAACCCTGATTTTGTCAGCTCATTGTGTTTCCTCCAAATATTTCATTTGACCTGCAATTCTGACACGGAGTTTCTTTTTAATTCATTCCAATGCCCATTTCTGACACTAGGGGTATTTTTTACTCTCAGTCTTGCATCCCAAGGGGAAACACTGTTTTGTAACAGGAGAAGCTGGTTGTATGCTGTCTGCAGTGATTTGCATGACATAATGAATAAATATATATTTTCTTTATTTTTATTCACCATTATGTAATATAGAGGAGGTGGATAAAGCTATCTGCCCATAAACATATTCAAGTCTAAAACCATTTGTATTTTGGTCCCTTTTCATACTTAGAAATTTCTACATTCAGTATTTTTGTTTATTGACATCAAAAGTAGGTAAATTGACAGTGTTGGGCCATAGGGCACTAACATAATTATTAAAAAGATTCCATGCAATTCTGTTCATTACGTTTATTAGCAACCATTACACAAGTTGAGAGACTATGGGTACAGGTTGTCTGTTGATGAGTATTATTGAACTGCAGTATGGTTTGAATTGGTCATGCACATGTTTTTATCATAAATTCTTTATGCTCATTACATCATACGTTTCACTCAAGAGGTATTACAATAATTTTCTTGGTGTAGTTGGACTTTAAACATGGTTATTTTTAAGTTTCCTGTTCCACCTTTTCTGTCAACATACAGCACATTCAGTCTTTTGTATCGCACCAGTTTTTTATTGCATTAAGAAATCATTTTATGTATTTCCTTCATAAGGTTAGGAATACTATTACCATTCATCCAGCCATTTCATTTTCATATCGATACAATAGCTTGAATTCACCATTACCTTCTACTTCTAGCTGGTATATTGGATAAAGCATACCCGTCTGAGGTCCAAAGGTCAATGGTCATGATTATTGTGACTGAAAGAAGAAGGCTTATGCACAGTAACATTAGTCTTCCATCACAGACCTGTATTATGGATAGCTTGCACTTTGGGTAAGGTTGAAGCCTTTTGATTTTGGAGTGAAACAAAATAGGTTAGGTTCAGTGTGGTAGAATGAAAATAGTCACTGCAGAACAACCTTTGTTCTACATCACAGACCTCAACCTAACTTTCTGGATGGCTTGCATTTTGAGCAAAGTTGATACCTGTTAGTTTGGGGGTCAGTGCTTTTTGGCTGAAAAGCAAGAAATGGTTTCTGTACAAAGATTTTAGTTCTTGGTCATGAATTTTCCAAAAGTTTGAGGATGACTTGTACAGTGGGTAAGGAAGAAGCCTATAATTTAGGTGGTCAAACAATCTAAGGTCACTGTGACAGAAAGAAGAAAAATGGTTTTTCATATTAATCTCAGTGTAATCACCTTGACCAAAACTCGGGAGAGTTTGCATATAAAGAAGCAGTTTATTTAGGTATCAGAAGGTAGGGTAATCGTGACTTGGAGAAAAATGGGTTTTGTACAGTAATTAGTTCATAGAGAGAATGTTTCATGACCAAACTTTTGTAGATGGCTTGCACTTCAAGTAAGGATGAATCCTAAAGATATGCAGGTCTAAAAACCAAAGATTAATGTCATATCAAGTCTAATAAGAAAAGGTTTGTTTTTTTTCAGAACAAATTTAGTTTGAATGTCAAGGTGACACATTAGGCAATATTATCCCTGATTCACCCATTCAATATCAGTGCCAACATAGAGAAATGTTAAACAGAGGGTTGGCAAAAAAAATTATCTGTACATGGCGCTCTTGTTCTTAAAACATTTTATTTTTTGACATTGCCACAGATGTTTTGAAGTCTTATAGTGTTACCATTTTTAATCTATCCAATGTAAAGAGTACATCATCCTACCAAAATTAGGGAACTGGTGGGCTATTTCTATTCAGTGAGCTTTGTTCTAGTTCTCTTGGGCAAAGTCAAACACAAATAACCCTCTTCAAATATATAAATCAGTTTGTGCATGTTTAAATTCCATATTTGTAAATTGCGTAAATTTCCTCCCTTTCAGGCAAGGGATTGCCTTCCCATAGTAGGTATGTATTTTAATTTTCAGTATCTTTCAGAAAAGCTTTTTGTTGAGATCAAATTAGTGGGAAGTAAGACAGTTACTTTTTCCAGAAGAGATTGCATCATCGTCAACAGTTGCAGTCTTCATTAAAATTTTTCATTTGCACATATTTGCTAAATCCCTTGGTAACTTCTCGTCATAGTTAACAAGATGACATTGGCTTGCATATTTAATTTGGGTTAAAGTTTTCATATTCTTCTATTTCCTAAATACCTTTATATATTCCCTTATACTTGGCAGAAACTATTATGAAGTTAAGAAAATTAATTCTGTGACATGTTTGCTTGCCACTGTGGCCTTGGGGTCAAGGCTAGTCATAGAAAATGTGAAGGAAGGTATTTGTTAAAGATGTTTCTTTGTTTATATTTCCTAATCCCCCTGAAGGATTTTCTTCTTCCTTGGGAAGAATATTATGAAGTTAAGACTATTCATTTTGTTAAACGAGTTCACTTTCCCTTTCAGCCATGGTCACTGGAGGTTGTTTTTCCTTTGCTTACATGTATAAAATTCCCATGATGGATTTTGATTTTACTTGAGATGAATCAGAATGATGCAAATACAATTCATTTTTTAGGATGTTCTCCTTTTGCATGAGTCAGGATCATACTACAAGCAAATTTGTATGAAGTTTTTGTATTTTTGCTGATATGATGGATTCTGTTCATTCCTAAGATGAGTCATCATCAAGCTAGACTGCTTTGTTGTTTCTGAGTTTAAAATTGTTTTAATTATTTTAAAGAAGTAGTTGTTATCAAGGGATACATAATAGTGTATATAAAATATTTAGACCTATGTAGTTTTTTCCTTGGAACTCTTATCAGCTGTAAAAGTAAAGATTTCTTGTTTTCACTGTATTGTTGAGCAAAATACCTGCCATTGGCAGGTGATGTCTTGATAGAAAGGGATACAACCTATACAATGCAAAAACAAAATATAATAAATATTTGGCCCATCTTCCTGCCTGGATCTTAGACTCAATATTATTAATAAGTAACACACTCAGACTTTCACTGGCAACTCCCAAGTTCGAATATCTGGCTGGTGATTTGATATTAGCAAAAAATAGTCTTGTTTGAAGTTTTGAGAATTATTTGTAATTATAGGAACCAAATCATAATCTTCAACTATGATAGATCTGTATTCTAAAAGAAACAGGTGTGTTAGTTTATAATACTACAATGTCATGTTAAGAATTTAGCATTCAAAGTAGTCTGAATATATTTACTAAGTAGACATTATTTTTCTTCTTTGCAACATGTTGGAGTATCTTCAGATAGCATAATTTACTTCTCTCTGTGAAAGTTTTGTAATTACAGAATAACAAAAATGTAAAGTGTAATGTCAGAATTCTCAAAAGTTATTATTTTTATTTTGTAATTTGATAGTTATTTATTCTTTATTTTTTCGGCGAATGTGGATATGTGAGAAAGCTTGCCAGTA
>QKMX01344647.1:7703-18352 GCA_003401595.1 Venustaconcha ellipsiformis | reverse complement strand
CTAGCACAGGGCCTCATTTGTCCTAAATCCGGCACTGGGCGGAAGTGTACAATGCCACAATTGGAAAATATCTGTCTTTTCTGTCGCAATATGAGTGGCACATTCCGCCAGACGCTAATCACCAAACCCATCAAACTGATATGCATTTCTACAACTACATCCGATGTTATTTCTTGACTTGACAGAAACGGCCGAACGATGCTTCTATTGGACTGAGATACGTCACTTGTTGATTTGGCAAGGACCGTTTTTGAAATTTTAAATATAAAAGTTTTATTGCGCTTTTGAGATGCTGTCCTTTAACAACAAATAAATTATTGCTGAATCCACTCAAAAAGTAAACTAAACAGACCCATATCTGATGTCCCATAATGCGCCGCAGATCAGGGTCTGTGTTGTTTGCAGTTTGACTCGACATTTAAAGGTGTTCTGCGTCTATCTCTTTAATATTGTTCAGCTGAAAGCAATTATATCTTGTATCGTGATTATGGACACCCTAGCACAAAAGCTAAACTTTGATAGACGGTAAAATTAAGTATGTGCAAGAAATCTAATTTTGTATACTTTACAAAGGAAGTTAAACATCTCTCTAACAATTTGCATTGTGAATAACCATGTAAAGAAATAATCTTAGCACGCAATTAAGAAAAAAAAAAAGAGAATTAGGAGTACGATATTTGGCTGTTAGGTCATTCTTGCTACCAATGAGTCAGTCATTACTCTGCCTGTACTCATATCTTTAAATTTGCCAGACGCACAAAAAATGCCGATTCTCTGACGAAATGAAAATGGTATCAATTACATCAGTTTATTCTTTTATTTTAAAGTCATAAGCACAAAGTTTATCGTGATGGAAAAGTGAGACCACTGTACGCAGTTCACGTACACAGTTCGCACTCTCTGTATAGTATCTACATTTCTGATGTCAAATTCATATTTCAACGTTCTGTATTTGGAAATTAAGATTGTGTAAAATACAAAAGTAACCTGTAAAACAGAACACAATGAAAAAAGAAAAACAACTAGCTAACATCCTTCTTAACTATTTCAATTTACGATCTCATGAATTTTTTTTTATTTGAGTTTAGGTACAATACGAATAGATTCTAAGTGAAATAAGTAAAATCAAACAGGTAAGAATTGTAGAAATTAAATAGAAAGACACGGACAAAACATATTTCAAAAGCTCGAATGTATTCTCCTGCGACGACTTTGTATTCAAAAACCAATCGCCTGTTTCTAACTAAGAAAAGAAAAGTTGAGTGACGCTTCCAAACCCAATACACTATCCTCCGGAAGCTCGCACTTTATTAACTATTCAAAAGCACTCTCATATAGAAATCCATCAGACTGAAAGAAGTTGAAGAAGTAACCGTATATACTATCTTATAAGTCGAGTTTACCAATAAATTTCACAATTCACCAGCAGATCAGGGTCGTTAGAATTTGTTTGAAGTAATCATCAGAACGAATACATAGACACTGATCTGGCAGTCGGATTCAAATCTCAAGAGAGGATGTACGGAAGTATGTTACGATCCAGAAATGGGATTGTGGTTTGGTGGTCACTGGACTGGATTTGTTATTCTGGACGTAATTTTAATGTGACCCTTTTGGTCGGCTTTTACATCGTATTCAAGGGAACGTTCGCCTGGATTAGACGGTTTAGCAACACTTTAAAGATAACGCATTGTTTAATGCGATTGAAGTAAGGTACACCATCTTTATCAATGAGGAAGAATGACTGATATTAATATTAAACGTAATGGAGATACAATGGCATAGAAGGGAACACTTTCCTAATTTCGTCAGGGACATGAAAACCAACTGAGTTATTCTATGTTGAAAATGAAATAGTTTAAAAAAGAATCGTACAATTTTCTCAATCCAACTGACTAGCGACAGGATATTGTATCTAAACACAATAGCCGGAAAGCGACTTCTATAGACCATTTTCTCAGCCTAAACAACGTTAAAATGCGACAAAAAATTTGCTTCTATAAGTAAATAATTCTGTCAGCTATTTTTCGTTATTAAAAGAAAATTTTGCCCTTTTTCTGATGTCCAAAAATCCCATACGAGCAGGTCCTCTATATGTGAGTATACGGCTGCCTTAAGAAATTCAGAAAAAGCTGTTCCAGCTGTAAGCATGTTTTGCCCCAGATGGTACACGCAGTCTTTCCGTTTGAAATGGCAAACTAATTTTATGAAACTGTTGAACTTGGAGACCTTTAAAATCATTATCTTGAACAGAAACGCAAATTTGATAGGTGAGTACACTCCATGTTTCGTATTGTATTTAGTAGAAGTTCAAGAGATCATGGTGAAAAAGAATACTGTAACGTAATGCTTCCTGTCATTTGTAACTAGTCTGGGAGGTACAAAGGTTTACGCCTGACTGGTAAACGAGATTTGCAACTTCATCCGTCGAACATCGAAACGAGATTTAATTAAAATTGGTATGAAAGTACCGAGTCAACCAAAAAAGTTGTAACGTAGCAGTTTAATAGCAATTATTATCGAAGGCATTTGACAAGCTCAACATGATGTCATATATATAGGAAAAACACAACTATAGTTGCTTAATGTACTGGTGAGAAGAAGTCTTGCATTTTTCACATTGCAATACAACCTTAACTACAAACGAGTTTAATAAGCACAAAAAGCACCATTTTCTGAATAGATTCGCAACATCAAAAAGAGACTGTCGCCAGCAAAACATTTGCAGACATCTTGACATTGAATGCTAGGTATATTTCTTTGCACAACAGTAAGAACAACAACGATGAAAGAGAAAAACGACAATAATGACGATATCTTCAAAGGTAAGGTAACGTTTTCTGTTCAGTAAGTTTGAAAATTCAAAACAAGTAAGCATGAATCAAGGATGAAGTCCAGGACAATGACAATCTCCAATACAACTGAATAATTTAACACAATGTTCTGTGTACAAATATATACATTAACACAATATTCTGTATACAAATATCTACATTAACACAATGTTATGTATGCAAATATCTACATTAACACAATGTTCTGTATACAAATATCTACATTAACACAATGTTCTGTATACAAATATCTACATTAATACACTGTTCTGTATACAAATATCTAAATTAACACAATGTTCTGTAGTCAATTATCTACATTAACACAATGTTCTGTATACAAATATCTACGTTAACACAATGTTCTGTATACAAATATCTACATTAACACAATGTTCTGTATACAAACATCTACATTAACACAATGTTCTGTATATAAATGTCTACATTAACACAGTGTTCTCTATACAACTGTCTATATTAACACAATGTTCTGGATACAACTGTCTACATTAAAACACAAAGTTCCTTATACAACTGTCTACCTTAACACAATGTTCTCTATACAACTGTCTACATTAGCAAATGTTCTTTAAACAAATGTCTACATTAACACAATGTTATCTATACAACTGTCTACATTAACACAATGTTCTGGATACAGATGTCTACATTATAACAATATTCTGGATACAACTGTCTACATTAACACAATGTTCTTTATACAAATGTCTACCTTAACAAAATGTTCTGTATACACCTTTCTACATTAACACAATGTTCTCTACACAACTGTCTACATTAACACAATTTTCTCTATACAACAGTCTACATTAACAATTTGTTTTTTATACAACTTTTTGCAATGCCAAAATGTTCTGGATGCAACTATCTACATTGAAACAATGTTCTGGATACAAATGTCTACATTAGCTGCTCTTTATGCAACTGTCTACATTAACACAATGTTTTGTATGCAACTGTCTACATTAACAACATGTTCTGTATGCAACTGTCGGCATTAACACAATGTTCTGTATACAACTGTCTACATTAACACAATGTTATTTATACAACTGTCGACATTTAATACTATGTTCTGGCTAATACTGTCTACATTAATGTTATAAAGATAACTGTCTACATTAACACAATATTCCGGATAAAACTGACAACATTAACACAATATTCTGGATACATCTGATTACACTAACATAAGGTTATGAATATAACTATTTACATTAACACAATGTTTTGTATATAATTGTCTACATTATCACAATGTTCTGGATATAACTGATTACATTAACACAGTGTTTCGAATACAACAGTCTACATTAACACAATGTTCTGGATACAACTTTCTACGTTAAAACCATATCCCTAATAAAACTGTGTACATTAAAACAATGTTTCCGATACAAATGCCTATATTGACACAATATTCTGGATACAACAGTCTACGTTAAAACAATAATCTTGATACAACTGTCTACATTAACACGCTATTCTTTATGCGACTGTCTACATTAACACAACCTTCCGGATACAACTGTATACATTAATACGATGTTCGGGATACACCTGTTTACATTAACACAATGTTCTGGATACACCTGTCTACATTAAAGCAATGTTCTCTACACATCAGTCTACATTAACACAGTGTTATGTATACAACTGTCTACATTAACTCAATGTTCTGAATATAACCATCTGTTCTCTATAAGACTGTCTACATTAAGACAATGCTCAGGATATAACGGTCTACATTAACAAATTGTTCTCTATACAACTGTCTACATTAACACAATGTTCTGTACACACCTTTCCACATTAACACAATGTCCTGGATATAACTGTCTATATAAACACAATGTTCTCTACACAACGGTCTACCTCAGCACAATGTTCTCTCTACAGCTGTCTGCATTAACACAATGTTCTTTATATAACTGACTACATTAACACACCGTGTTTTACATAACTGTCTACATTAACATAATGTTCTCTATATAACTGTATACATTAACACACTGTTCTGTTTGAAATGTCTGCATTAACACAATGTTCTGTATACAACTATCTGCATTAACACAACGTTTGTATACAACTGTCTACATTAATACAATTTTCTGTATACAACTATCTACATTAAGACAATGTTCTGTGTACATTCGGTATACAACTGTCTATATTTACACAATGTTCTGTGTACATCTGTCTACGTTAACATATGTTCTGAATATTACTGTCTACATTCACACAATTTTCTGTATATAATTGTCCAAATTAACACAATGTTCTGTATACAACTGCCTACATTAACACAATGTTCTGTATACAACTGTCTACATTAACACAATGTTCTGTATATAACTGTCTACATTAGCAGAATGTTCTCTAAACAACTGTCTACATTGACACAATGTTCTGTTACAACTGTCCATATTAACAAACTGTTCTGTACATAACTGTCTACATTAACACAATGTTCTGGATACAACTGTCTACATTAAGAAAATGTCCTGGATACAACTGTCTACATTAACACATTGTTCTGTATAGAACTGCCTACATTGCCATGATGTTCTGTATACAGCTATCTAAATAAACACAATGTCCTGGATACAACTGTATACATTAACACAATGTTCTGGATAGAACTGTACATTCACACAATGTTCTGTACACAACTGTCTACATTGACATAATGTTCTGTATACAACTGTCTATATTAACACAATGTTCTGTAAACAACTGCCTATATTAACACAATGTTCTGTATACAACTGTCTATATTAACACAATGTTCTGTATACAACTGTCCACATTAGCACAATGTTCTGGATCCAACTGTCCACATTAATACAATGATCTGTATAGAAAGTTTACATTATACTATTGCTAGAGCCAAGAATTTAAATTCTCGCAGAAACGCGTCGCCAAATTTTTTTTAACACTTGCCAAGCAATTGAATTATCCATTTTGTGAGATGAAACATTAAAATGAACTTACAGCAATATGTATTAAAGCCAAAATAATCATGAAAACTTTCAATTAAAGTCCAATAGAATGAAAAGTTCCGTATAAATTTCTGATCCTCGAATATACCAGGCCGCCAACAGTCCTTTGAATAATTCAAAATTGTCCCAGAACAATGTTATAGTCCAAAGGGCACTTTCTATTGCTACTGAATAATCCTAACAAATGTTTACTCTCTAATTATCTAAACACAACATTAAACACATCTGCAGACTGATTTCAACATAAGAAATAAGAATCCGTAAAAGAATAAATCCAAATCAAGAATCAATATGATTCTGATTGCGCAGTTCTCTCCTTATACACTCCGTCAAAAGATTATTGCCACTATACGTCGCAATGTACCCCACGTGACAGATCTTACTACTCAATCTAACATATAAATGTGACCGAGCCCTTCCAATGGAAATAACTTAATTCTTCTAAGAACCCAATTGACCTAAACTCTTCCAATGGGAAACAATCTGAAACTTGTCATCATGTCTACCACTAATATTATTATCAGTTACTGTCCACACGTAAGTATTTATAGAGTGCATGCCACTTTACGTTCTTAATATCTTAAATTAGAACATATGCACGTAAAAAAATTCAACTATAAAAAATCAATACAATTTACAGTCATGAATACAAATTAAAAACATTATAGATATACATAACACATCTCAAAGAAATTTCATAATGTCAGAAGAATTATATCGCTATAAATACTCGCTGGTGAAGATATGGATTTGTGAAAATGTAGTTTGTCAGTAAATCTGATATGCGTTCATGTATGACTACAAAGTAAGTAGACATTGCATTTTCATCTTTTCTTCTACATTCTGTTTCATTGTCTCTATCTGACACTCGTATGCTAGAACGTTTATATTCAGATTTCATAGATCAACAAATGGTCTATTTTATTTATCCTAACATCGCAGATGACCACGTTCCGGGAAGATTCAGTCGAGCACATCATTGCAGGCTGTTCCGGTAGGATTTAATTATGTTAACGTTTAATTGTGTAACTTTTAATTAAGCATATCTTGAAAATCAAAGCTGCTTAAGGTGACTACGGAATAATTACTTCAGCCCTTTCAAATCAAGGTCCCAATTTCGAAACACGAATAAGTATCAGTTATTGTTTCTCTTATACTTTGCAGACATATATTACCTTTTTGAAATCCTTCCGATGCAAACGTATCAGATAATAATAAATGTTTAAAGAAATCGTTTTAAATATTGTGTTTTAAATTCAGAAATATAGTTGAAAGGGTTAATTCGCTGATACCATTTTAAATACTAATATTCTTATTGAAAGAGTTTATACTGTAAGGTGAGACATGTAAATAGTGCGGATATCCACTCATAAAGTTCCGTGGTTGAGATGTATTGAATTTCAAGTGAACATCACGTGATGTCAATGGAGCTCATGGGTGTTTAAAAACGGACCAGTTGATTTATTATTTGATTAGCTAGTTTAACACAATTGACCTTTTTTATCTGTTCAAATCTTTCTGAAAGGAATATGCGTCTCTCAATTGAACTATGACTGATGTATCTATTTAATAAAATTATTACTTGAAATTGGGTGTTCTTAGTGTTTTCAGTTTTGGACGAGTTAAATTGGGAGCATTGATAGATACATTTAATTTGATCATTCATTGTAATTACAGTGGTTGAACATTCAATAAAGATTATTTTGATATAACAGATGTCGCAGGATTATTGTGATTTCAATTAAATTTATTTTGGGATTATATCATAGTGATTCTTCTATACTACTGGTACATCAATACATGACTGACCATCATTTGGAATACCATTGGAACATGTTCAGATTACCCGATACTTTTGTAATTAGTACAACAAATTTGGACTGTTAGGATTTCATTCACCATTCTGTATTTTTTTTGCAGTTCTTTCACTCTGTATTTAGTGAAATAAAATATATATTTTCAATTATACCAATCTTGCTGGTTATCACTCTCTTTGGTACTTAGTTTAAGATCAAATAAGTCGAACATACTAAGTTCGAACACTTGTTCCTGACATGATATCCATCATAACCAGTACATTGTTGTCTTTTTTCTTTTATGGAGAGAGACGTGGGGGATTCTTGTTGGACTATCTGTTCCTATGTCACAACTAAATTAATGCTAATCGGACCTTTCTGGTGCTGAACATATTATCAAGGGGCTATGTTCTCATCCATGCATATTGAACAAAATCTATTCATGCCCATGACTTGTTTATGTATCTGTCTTTATATATTAAAATCTCAAGATTTTGTCTGCTGGGCGGCATTGTGCGAAATCTTGCATTACTCGCAAATAGAGTGATTTATGACGAACAGACAGCTTTCTTGAAATCCTCGATTAATGAGAAGTCGGCCATGTATGTTTGCTTCAATTGGCTTCAGAACCAGGCGGTGTCAATAGTATATATCAATTCCACAGAAATACCATTCTGAATACAGGAGTAAACTGGGGATTCTACCAGAGATTATGTTGTGATGTAAATTTGAAGGTCATTAATCATGCAGAGACCATTTGTTAACGAGAGTGATTGCATCGTACAGTTACTTACACATGAGTCCCACTCCTCTTTAACACCTGTTAACTTACCACCCGGCTTTATTTGGACCTATTAAGATGGGTAATATAACTGTATTCTCTGAAGCTAATTCGATATCAGTGCCCCGTATATCCTCAGGAATGAAAACAGCCAATGTTTTCGCAATATGTTATAGTTTGATACCGAGATGTAGAAAAGTTAGTTATTTTTTATTACACTTTGATTACCTTGTGAATTTGTTATACACTGCTCTATGGTTTTGGTGACCTTATTAAACACGTGTATACCGTGCAAGATTTATCCATGTACAATTTAATAAGTCTATTTGAATCAAGTTTCTTTATTTTGACGTCCAGCAGAAAGCCTGGAAACAAACGTTTTAGGTATAAGATGCGCATGTCTTTCTAGACAGAAGCATAAGTTCCCAATCGCAAATAAAGTATAATGGCTGCTTATTTAAAAATGATAAAAAAATTAAAATTTATTGTTTTAAAAAACTGAGAGGAAATAAGACCATCTCAGACTTCTGACATATCATTAGCTAATAATTTGCTCGGAGATAAATTGTCGAAAACAGAATTCACCAAATATGTGAATGTATTGTATTTAGCAAGACAGATTCCTGACAATACGTACTATGTGACTCCATTTTCTTGTGACGTGGCAAATTTTTATTTTGTTTTAGGACGTGCTGGAATAATTTGATGCAAAATCTAATGATACATTAACTCTAATGATGCATTAAAAAAAATGCCATTTGAGATAACCAATTGAAAGAGGCCGTGGCCATGTCTTCACTATGCACATACATAAAACTAAAATGACATTATAAAACTGTGCTATAACTGAGACATTTCGATCTGTATCCTTCAGTCAAAATGATGAGAAATTGTTACGCTTTAGTGTCGCGTGGTGGTCGCTTTAAAATGCAAAGGTGCTTCATACACACGTAAAAAAGTACGTATCTGAAGGCCTCAAGTTTCCAATAGCGTCAATAAAAGTTGTTGGACTGAGTTTTGAGCCGTACATTTTTGTGACTAAGTATAGTTCATTCAAGAAAGTCAGTTTTCATTTATTTTTAAATCTGATGAGCTCTAACTTGTAATAAGATGTGATGATTATAGATAAATTATTTTAGCCTTATCTTTGTGAAACATAAACTGACTAAATACAGGTCGATACTTAGGCAGGGGTAGTAAATGTTTGGGGCCATTTTTCATGCAGTCATCAATCCATATTATTTAAATAGGTGGTAGTTGCTTTATGCTTTAAAGGAATATCTGATGTGAGCGTTCGGTAGATTTCAAATGTGAGTGTATGAACAAAATCCACAAGAAAAAAAATCTTAATGCGTTAAATAACATGAAGCACGTGACATCCGTATTTGCACGGTATGGTTATATACCATTGTTACCAATCTGCACTCTTCCATCTGGCTGTTGATACAATAAAATGCACAGGCAATTAACAAAAGTTTCGCAGAGTCCTTACAAAGTTCATATGCATAAATGCGAGGCATCTTGATTGGGCACTTCCGCGCGTTTGTGAATCCCCAGTAGCTTATTCACTGGACTGCGCAACACAATATCACCCACATTCACCGCAGACTAGCAAAATGTGACTTGCAAACGTGTATGCTTAAGTGTAGACGACATGACAGATTTCTGGCCATTTACAGCATTTTCTTAATTTTTTATTTATGTATTAATAAAGTGGGACATTAAAACAAACAAACCAACAAAAAACCCACTTTCGGATAAAAACATTATTAGTAGCATTACGCAAAATCCATTTGAGGTAGACAAATCAAGTTTAATAGACGTATTATTTGTATTCATATTTAGATAACATAAATAACTCATCTTGATTACCGGTATACAGCAATTTCTACATTGTTCGCACAATTGCTTATGACCTATTTTGACCTGTATCTTTATGACAAAACCTTGTTAGTACAATTATGCAAAAGCAACACGACGTTGTCAAATGAAATAATACCACACGAGGCTGACAAATGAAGTAAATTTCTAACGAAGTTCACAAATCAATCATAGCCACACGAGGTTGGTAAATGAAGTAAATGCCACATGAGGTTGACAAATGAAATAAATACCACACGAGGTTAATACATCAATCCAAAACCACAAGAGGTCGTCAAATGAAGTAAATGTTGTCTGCAGTGTGGCAGTTTATAGTGATGACTAGCACTGG
>QKMX01344643.1:0-11332 GCA_003401595.1 Venustaconcha ellipsiformis | reverse complement strand
GGCTAATTCTAGTCTCATTCAACCAGACTCTTGCATAGCTGAATGAGATCAGCACCATTTGAAGGTCTGGTAAAATGTTTCATCAATCACTTGTCTCAACAGAAAGCACTTTACTTAAACTTTACAGAAGCAAAAGTAAAAAAATACATTTCTTGCTATCTTAAAATGTACTTAGGAATACATTCACTCATGCCCAAATAATACTGCAATCTTAAAAGACATTAGTAAACATCACTTAAAAAACTGACTCTGATGTAGTAGTCATGTTGTAAACAGCCAATGAAACTCTATGTTAACAAAAATAATCTCATCATCACAATGATGAATTATGTTACTTCACATCTTTAGCAAATCCAATTTCTCTTTTAAATCTTGGCAAAGACTCTTTCTGGCATTACAAAAAAAACCTAGTATTGTACCAGATCCTCATCTGGTGAAAATATTATGGAGACAAATGAGAGGTCTTGTGAAAAGAAGATAATGCAATGATTTTTTTTATATTTTTGTCCAAATTTCAGAAACTACAAAATTTTCAAGTTGCTTAATTGATTGTTTCAAATTAATTATGTACTGGTTTATGTGAAAAAAGTAAATACATGTTTTTGGGGGCTTGACATTTTAAATGAATTTTAGAATTATTATATAAAATTTATGAAAACTGTGAAATAGATGTGACCTTTGAAAAAGGAATACACGGAATTAAAAAAAGATTTATTTCCTCAGGGCTATATTCAAGTGAAACATATTGTTACTTGTAACTAATTATCTGTTTTGAAACAAAAGATATTGGCTCCTTTTATTTCATTCTGTGAAAAAAAAACAGTTGCACATTTTAATTATATTCGAAATGCAATAGGAATATACCTTCTTCAAATGTTCCCTATAATCCCTATTTCGTTGTTTTTCAAACAATGGTCTTAGCTCATCAAACTGTCCCAATGGCAGGGATTTTCCATATGTTGGGTCTTCTTTGTTCTTAGGTCTATTTTGCTAACAGAAAATTTAAATTCAGGAATTAATAACAACACACAATTTGTATTTCTTCAGGCTGTGACATCTTTTTGCAAGATAAAATCTGGACTCCTGAATGATCTCTTCATGTCAGATGAAATCTGCATTCCTCAATGATCTCTTGTTTTAAACTAATTCAAAATGACACTAGATTTTGATTTTCTGATAAATTACATATAACAAATAAAAAACCAGATTTATAATAATTTTTAAAGGAATCCACTGTAATAAAGCTAACTGACAAACTGACATTTATGATAAATATACAATGTTATTTAAATGTTCTGAGTTGATAATTAATATTACCAAGCACCACTGTAGTAAATTATATATCCCCAAAAATGACATGTACTTGTGATACTTTCAAGTCCCATAATCCAATCTCAAAATCCCCTGTCATAAGCTTGAGGAATACTTCAGGCCTTTTGGCAGTGAATTGTAGAGTTTGTCAATCACATCAAATGGTCAAAATGTGTGACCAACTCAGAACTGCTCAGACAAGAAAATCACCTGAGGCAAGCAGCTCTTACTGTCCTTAGTGTGCTACACCCTTGTCAAGAAAAATTGTATGAAGTAACATTAACAGCAAAATCTCACCTGAACAACATTCAAGCACATTCAATTCAAAGTATGTTTATGTCTCGGATTTTGCTATATGAAATTTTTTTTGTAAAAATGATGTAGTGCACCAAAGACAATAAAATAGCATGTATTTATTTCAGCTGGTTTTCTTGACTGTGTCTCTAAATTATTTCAAAAATTTTAACCATTTGTTCCATTTGGCTGAGATTTAAAACAAATGCTGAGAAGCCTAGAGTGATTTAAATGATTGGCATAGAAAGGTGAGATTGTTAACTTCAAAGTTTTGTAGTTATGTCACTATACAATATGTTAATTACAAGTCGGATCTTGATTACATTTGAAATATATTCCACAAAAGTTTCAGGATTGCTCTTATAAAAATGCCAAACACAGAGAATCTAACTGAAATACCTCTTCTGTTGTTTTTTTGTACTCTATTTCTCTCTGATGACGTAGAAAAGGCACCACATCATCTTGCTCTGTGAGTCGAGGACTACTACCCAGATCTCCCATGGTTGTATCTCGTCTTTTCTTTAATAGTTCATTATATTGCTTCTACCAGTATAAGATGTTTTATTTTATGGATTATTATTAAATTTATATGCATTGTACATTGTTCAAAGAATGCAATGAAAATATTTAACTTCTTCCTCACAAATTTTTAAGAATAAATTGGGAGATAATATTAAAATGAGCAAGTAAATCTGAAAGATTAATTATAATGAAAAGGTTTGTTTCCTACTAATTCAAAATAATGTCTCCTCTACCCTATTTGGTTAAAATGCCTTGAGAATATTTTAGTCTGTAAAAATAACTTTTTTCTTTTCCTTAAATAAATATTTTGGGCTTCAATTCCTTTTAAAAAAATGTTACATCCAAGTGTGGGAGCCCATCAAAACATGATTTAAATAAAAAACAATTCAAAGAAAACCAATCATCTAATCATGGCAATTATGAAAAGTTCACACCCAAAATCTCGTCAACATGAGGAACTTTTCTGAACAGCCTGATTTGTCTTATCTGAAAAGTATGTCAATATTCCCAAGATATTTAGAAAACAGCTTAACCAATAAAAATGAATCTTTCAGATAAATACTGACATATAAGGAAACAAAATAGGGTACATGACATGCCTGTCTCATGACCATGACCTTGACCTTTTCTTAAATGAGGTCATCTACAGTTATATGAATAAGATGGACACTTATTCTATTAAAGACAAGATAAATGATCTATTACTTCTATCAAGTATGTACAAGGCATTACATGTGAGTACATTCATGATTCATACAGTAGTGAGCCTGTACAATGCATTAAAGGTAGGTACATGAAAGAATATTGTTTGAAAGTTGAGTAGTACTGAATTCCACAAAATCATGGAATGATTCAAATATTATACACATGACAAAAATACAACTCAGTACATTTTACTTGGTGTGACCTTTTTTACCAGCTATACTGTTTCATTCAAATATTTTCAGTGGTTCCAATTTTAAACTCCATAAATTAATTTACCTTTAGTGGATAAAAACTTATATACTGTTACTCTGGGTAAGGGTTGAAGTCATAGAACTTAAATTTTATTTGCCTTGATCTTGGCATGAAGCAGGTATATGGCTGCAGTATGTGACACACCATCTAGTCATGAGATATCTTTGGGTAAAGTTTCATGAAAATCTCTATAACTTTTACATGGTCCTGACATGCAAAACAAAAACTGTTACAAGTATTAAAAGGCTAAAACCAATTTTCTAGTCTTTTTAAACAGGTCCATGTTTTTTCACAGTTGCTTATTTTACACACTATAGAGCAAACCTATCTTAAATGTTGCCAGCAAAACCCCAAAGCTCTATATATTAATTGTTTTGCCTGCAACAAAGCTGCTGCAGCCCCAACTAACAAATGACTGAACAATCCTTAAACCTTGACCTATTACCTTTTAACCATTCCACTCTTCTGCTAATATGTAACAAATCTGATAACAATACATGTATGGAATCCGAAGAATCTGATATAGTTCCTTTATACAGCTGTTAACATTTCACTTCCCAAATTAAACATTTCACCATGAGATATAGATATTTGATACTTGAATCTATCATACATCAGTGGTGATGTTCATTTTCATTATATTACTTTGATGTCAGTTTATAATACTGCTAGATCTAAACACTTTCATGTTTAATTGAAAACAACCCTTTAAACAACTGCTCCATGAATCTTTGACCTTGGTCATCCGACTTTAATCTTTACCCCTGATGGATTTGTGGGCAATGTCTCATGATGATAGCTTTATGAAACTAGGAGATACTGCCATTTTAAAACCTTAAACGTTGATGCTGGTAGGATGGACATTGTAGAAGCTGTGTCTTACATTTTGTGACATCCTTTCAGGTGAGAAAATAGGTCAAGAAAAATTATAACACATCAACCAGTTGAGCTTTATCTGGAGGCCAAAGAACAGGCAAAAATGGAATTCATCATTAATTTGTAATTTCTGTCCAACTCATTCAGATTTTAGTCATAATATATTTTTAACTTTACTAAGTGTGGACACAATGCTGAAAAACAACTGACAAACGTTGTTCATGTTCTTGGTCCCAGAGAAAAACACTGTAATCTCTACCATGATTAACATAGGTCTCAGTGAAACAATCTGAATCAAAATCAAGAAGATTGCCATCATTATTCAAAACAGGGTTGTTCAACAATCTAAAATAACTTGCCATTAAGTTGGTGGCAAGGTGATAATCAAATTTATGTAAATGGCAAATAAAACAAAAAATGTTTATTGAGATAGAGGAGACATTATTTCCATTTCATCAGCATGAACTAGTCAGTTCAGTATTATATTAACAGTGCCATTAAAACCAATCCACCAAAAAAAAAAATTATGCATTTTTTATTCAAATTAAATTTAAGATGAATTAAAGTTGAGTTCATTTTTTTCTTTTCATATTTGATCTCATTTATTAAAAGATGAACCAGTCAAATCAATAAATTGCAAAACTGATATCTCATTTGTTAAAGGATGAACCAGTCAAATCAATAAATTGCAAAACCGATATCTCTGAAAATAGTTAAAAGTAAAACTGATAAGTTGTAAACATAATTCCAGAACCAAACTGGGGAGATGCTATATCTTTGGGAAAATAATACAGTACTCCCTCACTATAACACTGTTCACAGGAGCCAGAAAGTGGTATGCCTTACATTGAGATCTTACTGACAAATTATATTGTAGAGCACCTTATACTAAGGTTTTGCTATCAAATCATAGTGGGCTGCCTTATACTGATGTATCACTATTCAGTCATATAGTGGGATTTATGACATTATTCACCTTGCACAAGAAAATGTATTATATTGGGGCACCTTATAGCAAGGGAGTACTGTACTAAAACAAATAGGCGCACACACTAATTTGAGTAAACACTTTAAAAATTTTAAAATGCCATTGTAAAACTGTGGAAGACATATTTGATTTACTTGTACAAATTAAAGTCATGTGAGCATGTGCAAATCATTGTGTATATTGAAAAAGAACCTATATGTGTGAAATATGCCCAGATTGTTTGACCCTGTTAAATTATCAATAATAACATAGCACCACCATACACCAACAGCATACAAAGAAAAGAAAAAGCTTTTCCAAACAAAATGAATTCGCAATACTTATTTATAAGTCTTTCTTCCTATTTATTCATAGCCACAACATCAGTGTGAATTTGTAAAAATGGCATATTACAGTAAAATCTTAGGCTGTCTTGAACACTGTTGGCTCAAAAGTCAGGGAACATTTGAAGTAGCATATCATGCCTGTCATAACTAATAAATAAAATTAAACCACTCTGACTTTAGCTATTCACTTTTTCTCAGTCAATGAAGACTGAATCAGTTGAGGTAACATGGTGTTTATTTTATATTCTATTCTAAACAAATAAGCCTCAGTTTGGAAAACCAACAGACCATATATAAACATTAAATACCAGAGAGTAATTACAGACTCTGAAATAATCTCATAATCTCAAAAGATGTAAATTGATGTTGAAATATGAAAAGTTAGTTAAAAATCCATAACTATAGGAGATAAATAAATCACACAAATTGAAAATAAAGAGAAACTAAGACTTGGTCTCTATTGCAAAGCAATAAAATATCACGCAAATTATATAAAAAAATAATATCCAAATTGAAAATGAAAACTAGCACGCTTTTATGTACAAAAAAACCATCTAATAACAGTCACTCCAATGAATAGAACACATTCCTTGCCAACTAAAAATATTCAAAAGAGCACACCAGCCAATGATTTCAAGAAATCCAGGGATTAATCCAAATGTCATATCAACATATTTGGTTGTGGCTCACAAGATAGTGTATTTATTATTCCTTACATTTTAATCAAAGACATCCCTATATAACTTGCCAACCAAAAGGCTTACTACATAAAATTTAACAAGACTGACTTAACTTTCTGACATAATTTCTACAAAACCTTTGTGTCTCTGCATTAAGAAAAGAATAACACATTCAGTTACTGTCTTACAGATATCATAGAGTTTAAAACATGCTGTGAAAACGATAATGACATTTCAGATCAAGACACATCATCAAATCTTTAAGATGGAATTGTAGTTTAAACTGAAAAAAATGCCGAATACAAGTTATTACTTGTAACTACCGTTACTGTATATACCTGATACTCACTTATAAGTCGAGTCAAACAGCAACCATCAAAGACCCTGACCTGTCAGACCATAATATGCCTGCAGACAGGGGATGTGTGGTTTGTTTTACTAATTACACCTATCAATCTGTACTTACCCACATCAGCTGGCACATATGCGCTGGCAGATCTCGGTCTGTGCATTTTTCAGTTGGACTCAACTTATAAGCAAGTACAGGTAATAACAGAATTGCAATGATCTAAACTGCTAATCAAATTTGAAAAGTTTGAGAAAAGGTGATACCAGCACAAAGATGAAGTCCATTCAAAGAATTCATGTATAGCATAGAAGATTACATTTCTGTGGCTGCATATACAAACAAGAAAGCTGTGCTGACCAAAGTGGTTACACAAGTGTTAAGTCAGTGAATGATACATGAAGTTGACTCTACTTAGTTCAAATTACATTTACTATATTGATGGCATGGCATCAGTGTTAAACAGGACTGCCATTTTCTCCATAAATATAAATATAGCCAGGTTACACCTCTAAATCATAATGATAAAGGTGCTTTTCATTTACTTTTATCCAAAAAACAACAGGTTTATGAATCCCAAATTTAAATGTAATCAGGCCATATACATGAATTTTATATATATTTCACAAATTAATTCTAAATGTCTTGAAAAGCCTCAAAAGCTAAAAGTGCTGACATTAAATTTAACAGAAAGAATTTACAATGACACTGCATAATTTAATAATTGTACAGGGTTTATTCTTGACTTTAAATTAATATTTATCCTATAGTACAAGTGACTACCTCCATAAATTTGGCTTCAAAGACTTGTCAGACAAAATACAATCATTCTGAATACACGAGCCCATAGAAAAGACAGATAATCTACTAACCAAAAAGAATTTATAGAATCCAAGATAAGACTTTCTTCTTTTTAACTGCTGAATCCTAAAACCATTTATGATATTGTTGAGAAACTCTATCATACCAAATGTGTAGTTGTTTTGGGTTTAACGCCATTTTTTTCAGTGCATGATAGGTCATACATGGTGGCCAGTATAACTAGTGGAGAAAGAACCACAGAAAACTCCAGTAAGAACCACCTTACCTACCCACAGAAAGCTACTGGCATGCCTTCACACGTACCCACATTGGCATGAACCTGAGACTGGAAAACATGCAGACAGAAGTGAAATGGCATTGCCTTATTTGCCTGTCAGAATCAAGAAGAGTCACTAAACCAAAACATCACCCAGTTTTCAGTATTTTGCTTTCTTCTAGTTTCTACATATCAGGGAATGTGGTATATATCAGCATCTATGTTTTCATCTTATAATACAATATGTCAAGCCTCTTTACAGGTGATCTTGTATTCAGGTAGCAGAGTTATAAATGGACAGAAAATAAATTTATGCTAGCATTTACACAAAGAGCTCAATCGAGGATATTTTTTCATCAATGTGTACCTTGTCCTTATGCTTTATCTGAACATCTCTTATAAAGTGTCAAAAGTATTTCTTTATTAAAAAAAAGAGTTGCTAAAACTACACTCACTATATATACAGAATTATTGTTAGGAAGTCAAACAAAAAACTTAAAAGTGACTAAAACTTTCTCCATTAAAATGTGCATGACATGTAAATTAGAATCAAAGAACATACAGGATGTTGTAAGGATGGCAATAATTACAATTATACATCATCACAGTTGTGCCCCAAAAAGGGTCCAGTGGGGTCTATGGAATCATGCATGGATAGTAAGTTTGCTACTTCTTTTGTATGATTTTCTGCATAAAATTATGTATATTTTCATTAATATATACTTATTTTTATTTAAAATGAATGAAATTGATGTTTAGCAATATGATAGTAACAAGTATACCATGCCATACAAAAAGTACATTTAGTATAGCATATAATGTGTACACAATGTTTTAAATATATGAAAATGTGTCTTTCTTCAATGGTAATCTCACAAAAAAGATATAACATTTTGTGCCACTCATTCTATGAAATAAGGCCACAGAAAAAAAAATTTCTATATCTTAGAATCAATGTTGAGAAAATGTACAATATCTCTTCTTACTGAAGCAAAACTGCAAAAGTCAAGACCTATGTTACTACAGGATTAATCCCTGGAGAAAAAAAGAAACCCCATTCAAATGTGCTTTCATTTTGATCACATTAATAGTTCTTTTACTGAAAGATCCTCTGTGGTTTTAAATGAGATGTTAGTATAAAATGGGATACTGGGTAGAGGAGAGGTGGGGAAAGAGGAAACAGATGTTAGACTCACCAGTGATGTTAGTATGAGTATACTGTGATTATAAGCAGCTACCACAACCAATTTTATACCTTCTGTAAATACTCATTATACTCTTTGTTTCTTTGGGTTTCCATTTGCTGAATTTTGTCACGATATCGATATGGACCGATGGGTAAACCTTGACTACTTTCTGACAACTTCACACTTTCCTTATTCTGTATCATTGGAATAATAAAGAAAGATTACATTTTTGATTATCAATAAAATTCTACACTGTCTTGACAGAATAATAAAGAGAGAAAAATCTTTGGATTCTAAGCATCTTGGTCTAATCTTCCTTCATTTTAAGCCTTGCAGCTGGATGTCATCATTTAAAAAATTTAAAATATTAGTGAGATATGTCTGAAAATAAATTTAAATTTACCTCAGTGGTAGACAACTATTAACAAACTCATTATTCTGAGCAATGATATGTAAAACAGTAACATATATTTTTGAAAAATTACAAGGAAACTGAAATATGGTATTGGCACATCCTTACATATGCTTGTACCCCTTTACCAATTGTAAAAAGAGAGAGCAACAAGGACATAAAAAATGAACAAAACTTACTCATTTCATTCATCAATTTATAATTTTGATTCTTGCTTTTGGCATTTCAAATCAAACATGAGTTCACTTAGTAACATTGCAGCCATATTTGCATGGGTGAGTCTGTTTTCAAACCACAGATGTGATGTACTTCACCATCTTTGATAATCTCAATAATGTTGTAAATTCTAGAGTTATGTCTCTTTGAACACATGAATAGTAGAGTTTCTCCTTTTTATTTGTTCAATTTGTTTATTTGTTTAGAAATATTAAACCTAGACATTTCAAATATTGGATGCAGATGCCAGTTTTTACTGAAATGACTGTTCTAGAAACCAGAAAAGGATTGAGAGCAGTCTGCTTGTTTACACTGAGAACTTCTTTTTGATTAGAAAGCGACAGTAAGTTTGCAGTGTTAAGGACCCCCTAGTGACAAGCAAATTAGAAATTATAAATTGATGAAGAAAATTTCAAAGTTTTGTGCATTTTTCATTACCTTGATGCTTTCCATTTTTTAAAATTAGTTGGAGGTTACAAACAAATGGGAGAGTGTGCAAATACTAAAGTCAATATCTTTAACCACAGCTAGATTTACATTAGAATTTTATCTAAATGTATCAAAATCTTTTATCAAATGTCTTATTTATTTCTTAATATGTTAAAAAAAAAATTAATAAGCATATTTTTTTTTACAGTTACACTTTTATGCATTATTTTTTACAGGTAAATTCAGATATCATGCTAATAAATAAAAATGCTTCTACAAGCATACATTCAGTATTTTTAGACCAGTAAAAAAACAAAAATTAATATATGAAAAACTCTGCATTGCAAAACTGTGGACATTCTTGCATACTGCATAAGGCAAGAATTTAACATTATTGGAATTTTTTTGTGGGGAGAGTTCATTCCTTAATTTAGTGTTGAAATCAACTCTGTTAAGAAAATTTTATTCAAAATTATCTGCAATGTTTCTCACAACATGCTTTAAACGTTATTGCAATGTGTTTCTTTGATAATCCATAGAAACTTCTCAGATATTAAGCAAAATTCATGTATTATGGTTATATGAATGGCTTTTTGTGCTGCATTCCCTGTAACTGTGTTAGAATTACACAAGTAACACACACATTTTGAGGTACAATGCATTCCCTGTAACTGTGTTAGAATTACACAAGTAATAAACACATTTTGAGGTACAATGTAGTTAGATGAATGATCATAGTCCAGTCCCAGAAGCTAAACTGCTCATATCATGTTTACCCTTGTGAGTGAAATGGTATCTGTAGTCTTCATCTGCTTTACAATGATGAAGTCAATTCCATATATATTTTCCTTTTCAAGAGAAAAAGCAACTCAATGTTTTGAAATAGATTTTAATTCATTAGGTGCATGGTTTGCCTAAATGTATATGATTTACATTACAGGAAATAGTTACTTCACAGAAACATGTTACTGTGTAAATGTTTTGGAATAAGACATGAAAATTGGAATTTATTTCATGCTGAATACATTTTTATATCATATTATAGAGTTTCTCTGATTACTTACTTATTTAACCTGCCCTGCTCTGACCTGTTTAATTCTCCCCCCACCCAGAAAGATTTGGATTTTATGCATACGGATTTACAAGGTCCATTTAGTACTCATGGTCAACTTGGGGATGTATAAAGGGTGAATTGATAACAAAGTGATTTATATAATTATAGCCTTGGAGAAATTTGACTCAAAATTTCATGTCATTAAGTTCTTATCTGTGCCAAATGTGCTAATACACAAGACCAAAAAATGTCAGCCAGAAACAATCTACACAAGAAATGCTGGAAAGATTGTAAGTAAAACAAAGCAAGTGGTTAAAAAAGCTTTCTTGCTCAAGCATTAGTTTCAGATTTCTTGTATGAACATTAAAAACAGTAGGCAGAAGAATATGTTATTTTGAGAAAAGATTTTTAAAGAATTAATGTTAAGCTAGTCTTAACCCCAAAATTTAGAAAAATTTTTAATTTTCTTTGTTCTGGACTATCCGTATTTACCATATATATTGGAACATGATAAATTGGGACATGATAAAAAATCTTTTTTCCTGTCCCAAAACTTATGATGAAACTTTTTACAACTAGGTTATTTGTCCAAAGACTTAAGAAATAAAATAAATTTGTATTGCATTTGTACTCCCCCCCCCCCACTAACTGCACAT
>QKMX01344635.1:53310-63449 GCA_003401595.1 Venustaconcha ellipsiformis | reverse complement strand
TGTCTGCAGTGTGGCAGGTTTTAGTGATGTCTAGCACTGGAACATCATGCTGCAGCCATGTGGCATCATATTCCACCAAGTGTTATTACCCTGAGAACAGGCTGATCAGTTTTAACACAAACATCGTAATGCTGAGCACCAAGCAAGGCAGCTACTAGTAGCATTTTATAAGTCTTTGGTATCATCCAGCCGGAGTTCGAACTCGCCATCTCCCACATCAATGGCAGATGATCTAACCACTTAAGCTGCTGGAGCTGTCTAACAAAGTTTTAAAGATGGATACATCACTATTAAAATGAAGGTCTGATTCAAACTTTTTTTATTTAGTATACACAAGATATCATAAGAAGTCTTTAAGTAAATAGCTAATGTCTATACCACCATTTTCAAAAGAGAAATATTGATAACATGAATTTCAAGATGGCTACAATGATGACCATACTGGATGAAAGATCAGGCACCAATTTCATTTAGGTACAACTACATATCCTAAGAAGTACTGCAGTGAAAATCTCATGTCAATATGTCTATCCATTTAACACAAAAATTTCAAGACATTAACCATGGTAGCCATGTTTTGAGGTTTGATCAGCACCATTTTCATAAATGATCAACTACATATCATAAGAAAACTTTGTGCAAACAACTTAAAACCATATACATGGATATATTGAACATTAGAGTGGCATGATTTTGCTTCAGGATCAACAAGACATCATTGGAAGTCCTTGAATAAAAATCCATGTTGATATGATCATCCTGATTAGGTGAAATAGTGAAAGCAAATTTTCAAGATGGCTGACATGGCAACTATAATAGTGGATGTCCAAGGGCACTAGGTTCATTTAGGACTAAGTAGACATCATAATATGTCCTGGGAAGACCCCATGTCAATACAGCTATCCATTTAGGAGTAATGATAAAAAAATGTTCAAGATGGTCACTATGGCAGCCATATTGGGCACCCAAGTGGCAGCATTTTCATTTATAAACAATTAAACATCATGAAAAATCTATGACTATTTAATAACAGTGGAAACCACAGTATTTTCAAGATGGCCACAATCACAACCACATTGGATATCAGGCTGGCACCATTTTCATTTAGGATCAACTAGACATTCCAGAAATTAACAGTGAAAATCCCACACTGATTTAATCATTTATGTTAAGGATAAGTAGTGATAACAAATTTTGCTACAGTGTTGTCTGCAGGGTACAATTTTCATATTGGACAACTAGACACCATAAGAAGTCTTATACTGAAAACATCATGGCAATATGATAATCTGTTCTAATAGATTAGTCATAAAAAGATTTTCTATAAAGCTTCATATCGGATGTCAAAGGAATGGACATCTTGTAGGATTAAGATTCAGCCAGGTACCCTGAGTTTGTCTTATACAGTACTCATGAAATACTCTATCAAAATGTAAAAACAAGCAGACCAAGTGTGCCCGAGATCACTAACCTGACTGAAATCTTCCAATGAAAGAACAGTAGACCAATAAATCAGGATCAGCAGGATGCTTTGTGTGTTGTATATTTTTCCAATGCTGCTGCTTGCACCATTTTTTTTCTGGTAAAATATAGTTCTACAATAATACTTACCCAAATATAATACCTAAAAAGAACTACTACCTCGCATATTCAGCCATCCTAGATTAAATATTTTAGCTAGGAGGGTCAATGTGTATTATAAGCAGACAAGTATTATCAAAGAAACCATTTTACTAGAAAAAAAATGTTTTGTTTTCTTCCAATACATTATTCGATCATACTAACTTATGAGAATAGGTCAGTAGTGGATGGAAGTACCTCCCCTCACCTTGGCGAGAACATCTCTGGCCTCCGAGGTACCTCCCCTCACCTTGGAGAGAATATCTCTGGCCTCCAAAGGTAAGTGAGACAGCTTCTAAATCACATGACTGCATTTGTAAAGGAGCAGCTTCATAATCCATTGGAAGTCGTTAAGCTGTGTCTTTATGAAGCAGTCAAATGACCTAGGATGGTAACCTATTGTGCCATGTATACAGGTCACACTAGACTGATTTGAGCCTTTTAGGATGGCATATCTCTGGGATCCACAGCATGTATAATAACAAACTGTTTTGCATATATGCAATGTTTGTGGTAACTGTCCAAACTTTGTGAGCTGCAATACAAGCAAATTCATTGGTATGGAGTTATTTATATGTGGAATGAATAACCCACTTTATCCAATACAAAAGTGTGTAAATATACCATTCTTTTCCTCTGTGAGGGCAAGACAAGGTGTGGTCTCCCTTGATACAATGGAGCCGTCTTCCTTAAGTACCACTTGAAAGCTAGCTAAGGAAGTTAGCTACAAAGGTATGGATGCCTACAGAGGTATAAAAGTGTTCTTTTGTGCACAACTATATATATTTTCCATTTCTTTTGCACACCTTCAAGGTGGAAAGCTCATCTGAATTGAGGAACTTCTCCACCACTGTGAAAACTGTTTGTTCTGGAAGATCTATTTACATGTACTAAGATCCCAAACTCTGGGCCAGAATGAAACACCTGCCATGGTAGCTTAAAGTAGATGAGGGAATATCTTGATTCTGTTTTGCAAGGCTGATGAAATGGATCCAAGATTTCCCATTTAAGTGGCCTAATCAGGATGACACACATCAATTCTTTTGCTTCTTTTATCACTTTCAAAACCTGAGATGAAGACGCGTATACCTTGGTTATTCCAATCTATGGAAAAAGTATCGATTATCCAGACATTTGGCACTGGGACTAGTGAGATAGTTTGGGATTTTGGCATTGCACCTTGTTGCCAATAGGTCATCATATGTCAATAATTTTCATCAAGCACCTATTGAGTGGGGAAAAAAGATAAGACCATTCTGTTTTTGCATTACATGCAGTTGGTTTTTGAGGGATGAAGAGTCTGCCAACCCATTACCCAGCCTTAGATATATCAAACTTGGAGGTGAATTTATTTTTGAGGACCCTACTAGAGAATCTTGCAGAAAAAAGGATACAAAGGTCCAGGGACTTGGTTTCACCCTGTAATTTAAAATAAGTCACCACAGTGGAGTTGTTGGACAGAATGAGAACACCATTTGCATGTAGGTTCTCCAACCACCAATGAAACACTTTCGGAATGATTTTCATCTCAAGAATGTTGATTTGTTCATAATGATTCTGAAGGGGTCACACTCTACTAGTATCCCAAACTGATAGACTTGCCCCCACCTCCAGTCCTGTGTGCATCCATACAGATTGTGACTGCAGGTTGTAGGTTGTACTTGTGGAGGTATCTCCAATGCGAGTCCAGTCAGGTTTGCCTACCTTCTAGATGGAGGCTTACATTGTGCAGTTCATGAAAGTTGGTTCAATGGTCAATGAATCAGATTCCATTTGAACTACAAAATCATTGTAATGGGAACCAAAAAAGGTGACCTTATTGCAAATTCTGTCAAACTGATCATTAATGAGGTTAGATGATTACGGTTGTGAGCAAAGATAGCTTGGCCTAAGAAAATCAAAGCAGAGAGCACCGCATCTCATTCAACCTGTTTTAAGTTCATAGCTGCTGTTATGTTCATGGTCATCGTATGTTGGGCCTCTATGTTCATGAAGTGGGCCATTTTATAAACATCCTCCCACGTATGTCCGATGAGATTTGGGGTTAGAGAAGGTAAGCTGTATTCTGCCTACTAAAAGATCTCCATAGATACAAGATCTAACATTGATCCCAGTCACGACATTATGAATTAAATGATTGGTATCCAAGTGGAAAACTAGTGTGTGGTGCTTGTAGAAAAGCTTACAAGAGTCTGTGGACACTTGGGATTTGTATTTGATTATGGAAGCAGCCCAATATGTCAGTAACTCTTCTGTCAGATTGCTGAAGCAATTGAAAATAGATTCTTCCTTAGTCAATGGTACTTGATGTCGGAACTGTATAATCAGGCAGCTGCTGTAAAAGAATGAAGACAGAACTCAGGAGTGGGCAGAAAATTTCTTCACCCCAAGCCTGTAAAGCAGAGTTTCAATCAACACAGTAAGATCTAATAATGATGAGTGGACTCGAGGGCCAGTTTTTGTCATTTTTTGATTAAGTGAGTGAAGCCACTGTCTTCTGTGTTACCTGCAAAATAGTTGAAGAAGAATGTAAAGGATGGCTGCTCACTTGTGAGTTAGATCCTGTTATTTCCAAGGTGTTGGTAAACAGATGTTCCCTTTGGCTGACAAAGATTTGAGGATGAGTGAAGAGACATCTCTTGGAAACTGAGGTACCAAGTTGGACATGACACTCTGGAAGTGTCTAGAAGTGCTATGATTAGATTGATCCATAAGTAAAGCTGTACTAATTAATCGATCATACTCATAATTGGGCCAATTACTGGAACAATCTGTATAAATGGTATCAGCAGAAATAATTGGTGTGGACCTAAACAAATTTCTAAAATATAAATTTAATCATAACAGTCAGAATTAGATAGTGGAAATTAGGGAATAAACATTTGATTTGGTGGTTAAATGACAGACAGAATATTCTTAAAAGTAAATACTTTTTAACACACTTGCTGTAAACTANNGCTGATTGTCTGCACACAACAAATTATCAATACTATTCATGCACTCATCCCATCAGAGCAGCCAACCAGTCAATGAAGCCTCATGTGGCTATTGAACTTCCAGCGTACACATTAGCAGATAGCTAGGCAGATTACTTAGCTAGTGAAATTTCCAACTACTACTAAACTATAACTCACTATAGTTAATCCGCTTTTTAGCCAGTCCAGCAATGCTGCTAATCAATGAATAGCAGTTGTGTGCTGAAGCAGTTGAATGCTGACATGCAAATATTATGCAGCATTGATACTAGCATGCCAGCGCCAGAAACGTTACCCCTGTATACCCAAGCTACTGAGCTGCTTCAGCACGTAACTTGCAACATGGTGCGTGCATTCATCCAGCCACGTGGACAACTTAGTAGTAGTAACTTACTTGATTTAAAACATTGTTTCAAGAGCACAAATCAATTGGATCATTAATATTGACTAGCATTTGTACACTATTAAATATACTACCAAGCATATACATAATGTTAAATTTGAAACACTCACGTTTAGTCTGGAATTACTTCAAAGTAAACGCAGTCGACAAGTCCAAAAGCAAATTGCACACTTATCAAAGCATGCATTTCCAGAGGTGGAAGGGATTCCAATTCTAAAATCTATACGAAATTAAATCTTGTCAAGCACTTGTGCTGCAAGCACATCATAAAACATGGCCTGTTTCTGACAAATAAAAAAGAAAAGGATGCTGTGCAGTTAACCTCAGCAGCTGCAATAACTCCTTGTACTCTGAATATTGACGCCATGCTGGACCGGAAGAAGCCATTTGCATTTAACAATCCAAGAGATATTAGTTGCCATAAAGCTAATGCAAAGTTCATGGTGCAAGATGTGCAACCATTTTCCAAGACATTAGATATTGAAGACATGGCTAAGGCAGAACCGCACTATAAAATTCCAACAGGTGATTTTAGCAGCAATGCCTCTCGATGAATCACACACAGAAGAATATTTGGCAAGCGAACTGGACAAATTATGCAAGGAATACACACTGCAGCTCATTGTCAGGCATTGTCACAGCGAGCTGTCAGAGATGTTTTGGTCATCTCGTGATCCATAGCAAATTCTGGCACTCCATCCTGGCATAACATCAGCTTGAAGAGCAGCAGGAAATTTTTGGCGTTGCCCATAAGAAACTCGTCCAGGATGTCCAGACACGCTGGAATTCTACATACAATATGTTGGTTTCATTATATGAACAAAAACAAGTCTTGGTGGCTTATGCTACTCTCTATGACATGCCAAGCCTAACAGCCCAACAGTATGCCTTGATTAACAATATTGTGAACACATTAGGCCCATTCATGGACATTACCAAGGAAATAAGTGATAGCCAAACATCAGTATCCATCATTCTTCCCATGCTGAAAATGCTCTGAATGTTGCTGGATTGAGAGCATGAAGCGAGTCAAGGTATTCAGACAATGCTTCGTGATATGTTGACATCAGTGAACACATGCTTTGCTGAATCTGCCAGCAACAAGAAGCTTGTCTTGGCCACTATCTTGGATCCATGATTCAAAAATCACCTTTTCAGTGAAGAATTACTTGTGACATGACCCAAAGAATGACTTACAGCAGAATGAATCATATTTGCATCAGCTGACAAGCAGGAGGAATCCCTGACCAAAAGAAGAAAAACTGGGACCATCAATGTCGCGTCTCTTTGATTTGTTTTCTGTGGCCTGTGACAAACCCATGTGGATAATGCGATGCTTGGATTGTATCTGGCCAGTTCTCTGTTGTCACGAAAAGAATGCTGGTGGGAACACTCACAGGTTTCAGTTCCCCTATGTTGCCAAATTAGCAAGATGCTATTTGTCTGCACCAGCTTCAAATGTTCCAAGTGAGCAGCTGTTTAATGGCGTGGGCCAGATTTTTTCACATCATCATGGATTGTTACTCGGCGAGAAGGGAGAAATGTTACTGTTGCTTAAATACAATCTTCCTCAACTAGCCTTGCAGTATTTGCTGCCACCAGCATACATTGATGAATAACTTTAGTCTTAAAGCATGCATATTACTAATTTTTATTATTATTGGGCTATCGTTATTAACATTTTTTTTATAGTAATTTATAGAAATCTAGTAACGGTGACCTGAATCATTTAACATAAGTTAAAAGACTAGCTTAATATATTTTCATTCATTTGTATCTCGAATTGGCAAGCCATAAGTTTTATCAGTGTTAGTTTTAAAGTTTTATGTTTGTGTGATCGTTGTTGTCTATAAATAACAATGTACTTCTTCTCCAGTTTGTTTTTTAACAGAAGTTGAAATTCACTTGGCGCACAAACAACCTTGTTATAACTCACACTGCAAAATACTTGCTTGCATTACACTAGTAGGCTTATGTTTCTGAACCAGTCATTGTTATAAAAAAATAATGAAATAATTGGTCTCATAATTGGTATCAGCAATTTTAAAAATCAGCTATAATCAGCACTAGGCAGGTCACACTGCAGTATAACTGGGTTTATGGACTTGGTTATTGGGTACTGAGCCACTAACCTGGGCAGGAAGTACTTATTATTGGGTCAATGCAAGTTATAGAATTGGACAAGTTCAGTGTTTATTGTTAACAGTCAAGTCCAGTTGTGAAGAAAAATGGCCATCTTGGCTGCCATGACTTTCCAATTCTGAGGCTGTGACAGGGTACAGGATACTGATCTACTTAGTAGATAATTCTGATATGTGAGATGGTAACTTCGGCTGTTGTTGCTCTCTATCTCACTTGAAAGTTTTGTCAGGTGTTATATATGTAACTATAAAGTATATGCTAAGACTAGATAACATAGAAAATTTACCTGTTAAGCTTTTCTTGTGATAAAGTTGGTTAAATTTTTATATATTTTTGTTAATGGCTGATCAGCATCATTTATAAAAACCTGAAAGCCTTTCTAACCATTATGCTTTTTGTTATTTATAGAGGGAAGACAGACAAAGCACAAAGGATGACAGATGAAGCACTTGCTTTTCCTTATGCTGCAAACCCTGAAGCAAAATATCTAATTATTGAAATTTTATTTAAATCTCTTCTTTCCTTTCCTTCTTCCTTTCTGCCTCTGCCCAAGTGGGTATAATTAATGGACACACAGAGAGACAGATAACCAGGCCAGACACGCAATGGATGGATAGAAAAACAGCAGAAATTTCTTTTTAATAAAAAAAATAAGAAAAACATTGTACAGAAATATTTAATAATATATATTCTCTCTAATATTTACACTGGTCAAAGCTGCATCTTTAGGTACTTCTGCTGATCCTGCAAAGTATAAAATTATGTGATAAACACTGAATTACACATGTGAAAAAAAAAGGAAAAGATGCTGCATATATTTACAAACTTTACTGCTGACATGTGCAAGTAATGATCCAAATTAGCATTACAACTTTAATGTAGACGTACATTTAACAGACACAAATTAACATTGCAAACTTTACTGTAGAAATATGCAGTGGCTTTACTAGGGGTGTGTGGACCACACATGTTGACACCATCAGAAGGGGTAACACCAAAATGACTGTCTAAAAAATGTTTGAATTTTTATGCAGAAAGGAGGTCCATGACGGTGACACCTTGAGTTGCCACACATGACTGTCAATACAATTTTTAAAGTTTAGTGCTGGAAGAGGGTCCATGGGGGTGACACCATGAGTTACCACATACAACTCTCTGTAAAACTGGGGTGACACCATGAGTTACTGCAGTGGGTGACACCAGCCCTAGTGATGCCACTAGACATGTGCATGTAATTACCCAAATTAACATTACAAACTTTACTGTAGGCATGTGCATGTAATTACCAAAATTAACAATACAAACTTTACTGTAGACATGAGCATGTAACAGACACAAATTAACATTACAAACTTTAAATTTTGGTAAACAGTGTGACACCCATGCAGTTAGCTTTCTGACTACTGACGACAGATTTTTTCATCATACTGTACTGGTAATATTTTCTTAACATGATAGGATAAACATAATTTAAAATTACATAATCATACAAACCTTTTCAGAGACAGATGGTTTAATCCTGCTAAAAGCAGCATCAAAATGTTGATTTCTGACACAGACTCCCCCTTTCAATGACTCTAAACTGCCAGGGGAGATAACTTCTTTTAATGCCAACACTGAAGCTTCTCTAACTAATGCCGCTATATCAGCACCCCTGTCAAAAAAAACCAAGCTATCTAGAAATTACATATCCACTTGCTCCCCAATTATGGAAAGGATCGTTCTTTAAGTATCTTATTGTAATGGAAATTAAAGTGATGGATGGACGAAGGGATGGGCAAGTGCACACCCAAATCAGTGTACTTAAGAGTCATAAATTCTTGGATTTGTGCTCTGGAAGCAAATGTGAGAATGATTGATGGATGGATCAAGGACCACAACAATGAATGCAATGTGAAAAAATATTGGAACTGATGAACTGTGAATAGCAAAAAGCACATCTAGACCACAAATCCAAAAAGTGTATCATGTTTCAGAGAGATGTCTTAAATGGGTTTGGAGTTTTGCCCTTGAAACTAAGGCTAAAGTAATCATGGACAGAAAAATAGACAAAAACAGAAAAATTATTTTAACTAAAAAATAGTATTAGCAAATAAAAGGTGCATCGAGCCCACTTATTCAATATATGTAGCAAATTTTAGAGATATCTTAAATGGTCCCAGTTAAGCTCCATATATAAATGTATTAATGTGAATAATGTATGGATGGATGGGCAGAAAAATGAGCAAAACAAAAAAAAATTATCGAAACTCAAGAACTGTGAAAAGGAAAAGGCACATCTGGAACACTTGTCTAATACCTATATAGTTTGATTAATACCTTGAAAAGAATAAGAATTCTGTAACGGCAATAAAAATGGATAGCAGAAAGATGAACAAAAATACAAATAAGATAGCCGTGTAACCATGGTATCATTCACAATCTTACACAACTAAGAAAGCTTATAAAGTATGACAAAACATTCTCCAACCAGTCAAATGTTTTCATACTGAATGGGTTAATTTTCAATTCAACTGGTGTAATGAATGCTGACTTCTGATTGTAGTTACTTAGTGAAACTTGAAAGTAACTTTTCGAAAGGTATTTGTAATCTCCCAGTTTTCTAAATATTTCATTCACGCATGTAGTTGGGTATGCAAATCCCATTAACTGATTTTGTGGCCGTTCACACACATTTTCATGGTTCCATCTTTCTTTCTCGTCACATCTATCAGAGATGCATATGGTGATGATAGTGGAGTTATTAGCTGTGGATACATCACTTCATCTTTGGCATATTGTACCTCATGACACACTGCAAATTATATCTTACATGATTTCTGTCAGAAGGATTTCTTGCTTGTTGTTATATGTGATGATTTATTTGGTTAGATTTCCTGGATTGATTGTTGTTATAGGTGATGATTTATTTGGTAAGTTTTCCTGGCTTGGTTGTTGTTATATGTGATGATTTATTTGGTTAGTTTTCCTGGCTTGGTTGTTGTTGTATGTGATGATTT
>QKMX01344627.1:1202-13800 GCA_003401595.1 Venustaconcha ellipsiformis | reverse complement strand
CCTGCAGTTGTAACAATTGTCGTTTCAACGGCAACAATTTGCTCGGGTATTGTCAGTAGTTTTCGAGAAGAAGATAGCCACATGTACAAATAGTAAATGACACGAATATATAATAAAACTACACACGTCGGTGTCTGCATGCATTAAACATTTGTCGTATCTCACGTCGTATCTTAGTGATAGTAAAATATCCGACAACGATAATAAAAATTTATAATGATGTAATCCTTTACAATAGCCAATGCGAAAAAATAAATGATCAGAAAGACCCGATTTAAAATAATAACAATAATATTAATGTCAGATCAAAGATTATCGAAATATTACAACAGATTTTCACTAATACTACGCATACAAAAACTACAATAATATCAAAGAGTTCAACCATTCCAGAAAGTGAAATAGTGCTATCACAATTACAGGTTTATCATAGCTGGACAAATATTAGATAAAAATCGGTAGGTGCTGCAGACAATTCACTGGTATTTGCAAAAATAAGATTAAACCTAATGGAACTCCTGATTGGCAAGTTGTTAGAATTTCAACGTTCATTTATGAAATAGAACAGATTCATTATGAGTTTTAAGGTAGAATTAAATCTATTACACGAAAAGAATCCACATTAGCAATTACTGTTTACGAACCAGCATTATCGTCTGTAATTGAAATAAATTCCCCTGATATGGTGAAGATATTTATAGTTCATCGGTCAGATCCGTGTTAAGATGGCCTGATGTATCCCTCGTTTATAATGGAATCCCAGAACCAAAATAAGATGAATTTAAAACAAGCGAAAAAAATATATAAAAAAATCCAGAATATTTAAGTAAATTTTCGTGGGAACCCGCTGATGGATTAGAATATTATTAGGAGCTCTATGGTAGAAAATTATCTATAAGAACAAGACTTTATATAAATAAGTTAATGAAGAAATTCACATTAAAGAAGAAAATTTTAAATTATGGTCCGACTAAATTAAACTCAAGTAAGAATAATCAATTAATAAACTACAAAATTTATTTTCTTCTTTTATATAATATTACAGCGAAGACATAAAACAACAGATAATTGAAACAATGAAACATTTAAACATTATTGTGATAGATTCAAAACTTATTAATGATATAATTTTACAAACTGTAAGATAGCGTAGGGGTGGTTAGATAGTTATCAATTTTTAGACTTGGATATGATGAAAGATATGTTTATTAAAAATTACAAAATAGCAGAACAATTAAAAATATTTATAATACTAGGATTTGATAATACCGATAAGAAAAGATCAATCATTGATCATTATTGAAGAATATTATCCCGGAGTAATTGAATCATGGACAGAAAAATAGCCCCGCCATTGGTTATTCTTTAACATAACGATCCATACGGTGGAGGCCGTCATATATCAGATGGCATTTTTAATATAACATCAACGATTGCAGTCAGTCTGGTATGTGATGTAATTGATGGAAGTTATCAAGTAGATCTTTCAATGTCTAGCCAGGCCCATCAAGGATATATATTTTATTCATTCATCCCTCAATCGCCTCCTGGTTGGTTAATTGTATCAGAACCAGTTAACCCTGTTTATCTACTAGTTCGCAATTGCGTTATATCAAGAAAATAAGTTCAAACTTACTGAGCAAATAATCCGCATTCTGGGTTTGAGAAATGAAGAATTAAATATTAATCTGTATATTCGCTCAAAATGCGTTATCGTAAAATAAACAAAATGTCCGAATCTAACTCTGATCAGAATATTATTTTTACTTCTGATGTGGTATTCGAAATTATCATAGCCTAACAGAAAAGCGATATTATTGTTTTAAAATAAATACAATAAATGGTTTGATTCTGTCAATTTTACCAGGGATTTTGCTTAGCCATTTCCGAAGTACTTGATTCCAACAACGGGTCGTCACCTTCATTACCATTTTCACAATGCCCCCTCAACTGTCTTATGCGAAAGTTCACAATGTTTTTCTGTTTGTATTCATGAAACAATTCTAACTTAATTTTGTCAATAGCGTGTGAGAGAGGTACAAACATTTGTACCTGATTATCTGTAACTATTGCCAACGACTGTAACATTACCTGCTGAAAAACTTCATTAATTTATAATCAGATGGCAACGTATATACATTCTCTAATTTCCGATGTTCTAATTATTCAAAATCATACAGAATGTTTTCAGGATTAAAATTATCAGATATATTTATACCGTTATGCTGTAAACTTTTAATCACATAAACAATAACATTAATATTCTAAGAATTTATTATATTATAAATGTTTGTTTAAAATAAAACATTTTTGAATTAGAATAATATCAATACAATAATTATTTTAAAATCAGAATTATAAACATTTATAAAACTTATAATCACAACACAACACAACACCATGTGAACTTTAAGATTGCAAAACATCATCCTAGCAAATTCAAGACATTCGAATCACCTCCTAGGTTGGATTATCCGTGGCAAACGTAATTCTGTCCACATGCATTCAGGAAAAAATATTGTTCTAGGTACAAATTCCAAACCAGGAATACTGACTGGAATTGAGAAACAGTATTATGAACGATGGTACAGCGGAGATATGATTTTAATCAGATTGGCAAGGATCCATCACTTTCTCAGCAGCAGATGTATATAACACCAATGATGAGATTCAAGGCACTTCCCATTCTTTGTTAAACCACTTTCGCGATGCGGTGTGTCGTTACAGGTACCACCTCAATAACTACAATCTAGTCAACGAAACTAGAATTTCACTGTTTTGCAATATCAATCACCGCAGGAGAATTCCAAACACTAGAGTTCGCAATGACGTCATTGCACATTTATTATAATTAGCTTCATATTTGACCGGGGACGTTTCGGGTCCTCATTGCTAATAAGTGGATTGTTTTCTCGTTGGAGTAGGGACAAGAAAGTACCTGACAATTCCACAGGCGTGCGACATTGTCAGAGTCATTAATGAAAATCATATTAGGGACCCCAAACATGACCCCAAAAGACTAAAATCTGTACTAGCAAACACAAAACAACTCTCAGCACTGTCACTCCAATCGATATGTCCTGAATATATTAGTTAAATTCCTTGGAAAAATAAATTCGAATCGTGCTGAATTCGACTGTGCTAGCTACAATATTGCGTTGACACTCTCAGGGTCATCTCAACGATGAAGTTTAATCTAACATGTGACGTCATCTGTGTCAACTATATAGTCTCAGTCTTAACGACACAAGCCTTTGCGGATTCTATTTTGTTCATATTCTCTCCAAATTAACCACTGGGTGATCTGCTATCGATTACTCTGAAGACTTCCGCGTGTCTTCCATACAGCAATGTTCGAGGCATTGTTCACTAGTCCCTCACCTCGCGCGCAGGGGCCAATCGCTAAATAAGTTGCAATGCAAGTCGCTGACAGCATAATATGCTATGCTGTGGATCAATTGAAAAATATGAGATTGTACGTTCAATAAATTCAAGATCGTCTAAAACAATTAGTGACTCGCGTACCACGGGTAGAAAAAAAGATCTCACATCCACGAGTAGTTTCACTTCCATCAACGGCAACAATGCACACAGCGGCCAGTAAAATCATCAATGATATTCTCAACGACGTCTAGCTAAGATAAACACAAATGAAGCACCGAATCGATAATTGTCGTCGCGGCAATGGTAAGGGGTTTACGACCGTAGAGAGACTCTGGACGTAAATAGCGAAGCCATCAAAGATGTCTCACAAAAAAAGTCTTGGACGTACTGGATGATATATAAAGTTTCACCATGGCATAATTTAAATAAATATCCGATAACGCGTTCACCTTAGACGCAGCTGTGTTAGTAGATCGAAGCAAACGAAATTTGCAAAATCATTCAGTCCTAGCTAGGGTCTCCAATGAACAACAAAATGGAATTACAAGTCCGTGACTCATCTCAGTATTTTCTCCCGTGTGTCATTTTTTAAAATTAATTAAATAACTGTATGAATCTCAAACGTTAATGATTACAATGCCGGTATCTGGATTGGATTTGTAAACAAAAGCATCATGAAACGTTATCTCATCCAAGGAATGGAAATTGGAGCATGTTTGGACAATGTTGACATTGCTGCGACAATTATCGGACTCGTCTGAGTCAACCACGAGTATGCATGATCCGATTCTCCGCCTGTGATGTTCAGCAATGACGCAAAACAGCATGTACATAAAGATCAGTTTTTATCATGACATCCCATGAGACGCTCGGATCCCTAACGATCTCAATACTATAAAAAATTTAACGTTTCCCACTCCCAGTTACAACGTTTGAATTATGAAGCGTGGAAGTCAACTTCATGGCAACTCGTTGTCGTTTTCGTGTCCGATTCCCCAGTCATAAATTATGGTTTTGCAGAAATGTTACCAAGGGTATTTTAGAAGCCAACATCAGGCAGCTGTTAGATGAAAAACATCGCCTCTACAAAGCATACATAAACGATCCACTTCAAAGAAAGATGCCTTTAATAACGTCCTAAGGACAGTCCAATAGAAACTCTGGCATATCCAAAGCCTCGCTGTAAACCATGATGTGAAGAATTTTATCAAGCACTGAATGAAGTCAGTAGTCCATCATCATCAGGATCGTCCCCTCTCCTCAGTGAGGATCGGAACACACTGACCACAGACAAAGAGAAGATCCTTGCATCGAAAGGTGAGCCAAGCACTTTAACTATGTCCTAAATCGTCCAATATCAATCAGTGATTTAGCCATTGATCGGCTGCCCCAAGTGCTAGTCAATGAATCACTGGACGACCCACCAAAAATGTTAGAGACCCAGAAAATAATACGTCTGCTCTCTAATAGCAAGGCTCCCGGTTCAGATTGAATCTCAGCAGAGATAGATATACAAGAAAAGCTGTGCAGCTCTTTCTGAAATTCTTCATCAGTTGTTTCATCTCATATGGCAAAAATAGACGACCCCATATGAATTCAAGGATGCTACTATTATATACGTGCAAAACCGCAAAGGAAAGCTTCAGGTTTGTGACAACTACCGAAGTATCTCTTTTCTCTCCATCGCAGGAAGGATACTCTCCAGAATTCTCTTCAACCGTCTCACATCAAACCTTGACCATGGACTCTTACCAGAAAGCCTGTATGGATTCCGAAAAGAGCTTGGGACTATCGACATCGTGTTCACTGCTAGGCAGTTGCAAGAGAAATGTCAAGAGCAGAATGCTGACCTTTCATCACCTATGTAGACCTGACTGATCCCTTCGTCACTGTTAGCTAAGAGTGCCTGAGGAAGATCATTGCCAGGCACGGATGACCAAGGAACTTTATCACCATTGTGCAGCAATTCCACGATGGTATGAAAGCTAGAGTCAGCAACAATGGCGAGACATATCCTTTTTTTGTCTCAAACTTGAGTGAAACAGGGCTGTGTACTCGCGTCAACACTTTTCAGTCTTGTGTTCTCAGCCAAGCTCACTGATCTCTTCAGAGATGGCGACGTGGGAATCAGCATCAGGTAGCAAACTGATGGCACACTGTTCAATCTCACGAGGCTCCAAGCAAAAACTAAAGTCACAGCAGACTTTCTGTTTGCCGAGTACACCCTCAACGCTGGTCCTGAAGCTGACATGCAAAGAAGGGTCGACATGGTCTCTGATGCTTACACAAATTTCGGCCTTACGATCAACACAAAGAGGACTGAAATAATGTATCATTCAGCCGCAGGAAAACCGTATCCTGAGCCAAAAGTTACAGTCAACGGTTACAAAATGAGCGAACTGAACAGGTTTACCTATCTTGGCAGCTCTCTGTCCCATAATGCCGTAATAGATGACGAAGTTAATGATAGGATTCCAATGGCCAGTGCAGAATTCGACAGACTACACGCCAATGTCTGGAACAGAAGAAGCATTAGTTTTCAGACAAAGCTTAAGGTGTACAGAGCGATAGTTCTCCCTGTCTTTTTATACGCCTGAGATACCAGGACAGTGTACCAACGCCATACAAAGTCTTTGAACCACTTCCACACTACCTGCCTCAGAAGACTCCTAAACATCAATTGGCAAGTCAGGATCCCGGATACTGATGCACTTGTCCAAGCAAGCCTTCCCAGTTTCTACACTATTTTGATGCAATCAAGGTTCCGAAGGACAGGCCATGTAGCTCGCATGCCAGACCAACGGGTTCCCAAAAAACCTCTTATGGCGAGTTTGGACAAGGAACACGCAACAAAAGAGCCCAGAGAAAATGACACAAGGACATCCAGAAGAAGTGATTGAAGAACTTTGGCATTAGCTTTGACACGTGGGAGCAGAATGCCCAGGACAGGGTGGTGTGGCGCTCTTCCATCACTAATGGTGCTGAATCTTGCGAGGCCAACAGGACAGCCGAGGCAGAACAACAGAGGAAGGCCAGGAATACTCGAGCCAGTAACCCCACGATCTGAGCTAACACACCACAGTGCTACAGAACATTCTGGGCCCACATCGGCATCTTCAGTCACTTACGCAAACACTGACCATTCGTTCCGGATAAGATACTGGATGACTAAAGTGGTCCACATCGACTTGATGAACGAAGTATATTTATAGGCCAAATACGATTCATATTATATTGAAAATCCAACGTCAGCAGTGCAATTTGGCATTACGACGGCATCGTTGATTGTAGTGTTAAGTTGTCGAAATTGACATGTGGATAAATGTGGCATCACCATCGTAACTTCAGGAATGTGTTTGTTGTTGTTTATAGGTTTCGAAGGTACGTAAGTGTTGTCGTTTCTTACACTTACCACAGACTCCAACAAAGGAACGCTCAGCAGTGTTCATGACAGATAAATACACAATGAGGTGGCAGCGCACCAAACCAGTGTTTATGGCGTTTGAAAATATGGCTCAGGTGAATGGCGGACAAGAGACGAGTGTCATTGTATTGAGCCAACTAGGAGTGTCTGAAGTTAAACTGTCGCCAAGAACCCGTTTAAGAACGTTTGCTTGATATTGCAAATAATCATCTTGTACTTTCATATTACATGTTGTGGTCGTATATGGACCGGATCTGCTGTTTCCCAAAAGAAACGCGCGATCCAATTTTTTTACTTTTGTTGGAACGCCTAGAACTGTACAGGCACTCCGACGACTACATGCATTTGCATCCACGTGTAACTTCTGACGCCATTGACGTTTATGCATTGCGATAATTCTGTGAGACAAAACTCTGTTGCATGATGGCTTAAGTGCCCGATGCGCCTATGGAAAACATGTAAAGTTGAAGAATGATTCAAGTAAAGATATATAAAAAGATAAGATTGGTCTTAGTGAAAACCATCTTGTAAAATTAAAGGTGCAATAACAAACGAGTGTAAGGTCAAGTTGAACCTTTCCCTGACAAGGTAAGCAGGACATTAATTATTCGCGATAACTCAAACATAATTTAAAGAAACACAAATATACACCTAGGAAACATCAAACTTGTGGATGTCAAAGGTTGGGCCTATCTAAAAGAGTGGTAGAATATTGATATTTCTTGCGGAAATTTCAGTACTGTTGGCGGCTGGGGTTGCAAACAAATTATATTTAGGGGGCGTCAGAATCACGTCCGGCAAGACACAGAAAAAGGCGGTAGGACGCCACAAAACGTCTGGCAAACAAATAAAATAATTAAAAAGATCATCGCTACCTGGGAGGCCTCGCAATTTTTTTTTTCTCAGGTAAATATAGTCAACTGCTCGATTAACTTGCAAGAAGTCTACGGTTATGGCCATCCCGTAGACGCCCATGAAAGAGCGTCCATCGACCAACCTTGAGGTATTTACAATGACAAATGTAGGCAAATATTTTCGAGAGATCTTTATGCTGGATGACGTTTCGTCTTATTATTACCTGCTCTTGAGAGACCGGTATCGTCAAACTGAATTCAAGAACAGGACCTGCAACTAACTGGGATGCATACATGGTATTGCCTCGAGATCGTTCATAATTTGAATCTTCACCACCACGCGTAGTTGTTGATTATTTACATAGTGGATTTACTCAGGCAGCTAGTGTATTTCGACTATAACGGCCGCTGTTTCATTCAATGCTGCCTTTGCAAATTCGAGTAGATTCGATGGAAGTCTGATGTCGAAAACAATATCTCTTACAAGGTACACTTAAATGTATAATACGAAAGGGCCTGGAGTCATCTACGGAGGAGCAGGGAAACCACGTAGCGTTAATGTTGATCTCAGCAGGCTTGGAAGCAAAACTGACTTTAGCTGGGAAACGGTGCTGTTATTAGTTTTGACCAAAAGACCTTGTGACGTTTCAACATGGAACTGGAGAACTGTTTACGACCAAAGTTAATGTCAGCCAATGTTATTTCGAAGCCGCAATGCCGAAATCACAGAGAACGAGGAAAGACGTCGGAGTGTCATCTACTTTAATTAAGACTACGCTTACACAAATGCGAAAATGAAAGTTAAAAAGGACAGCGATGAACTAGATGGAGACCTTATTAAAACAGGAAAACAAATCCAACGTATGCAAGAGCCAATCGATGATGCTGCTGCTGCAGACAGGAAACAATGAGTGCATGTGAAAATCAGCGATTGGTTAAAAGCTCTTTCGAGATTAATATATTTGAAGGAATTGATTATACATTGGACAAATGACATGGAAGCTATATTAACAGTCTTTAGCGTCTGCGTTTAGGACTTGATTTATTAATAGCTACACAAGATAGATTCTAGACAATGATGATGTTGCGCAAAAATAATAATGGTCACGGTACAACAGATGCGAGAAGAAATCAAGAAAACTGCTTCACTCTTGAAATACAAACGAACGTGTGTCCTCATGGATATTGTTCGTAGAATCACCGAGACAACAACAGTTGTATTTGGTGTAGCTGGAATAACGAGAACGGTGACTATCATAGTCAAATCAACTGGATGCTCTGTTGAAGCTATACTTATTGCAACCGGCATCGTGCAAGGAACAAGCATAATATCGGAAAACAATTGCATTAATGAGACGCGTTTTGTTTCTGAAATTCATATAGCAGGACAAAGCAGCCTCAATATATACTCGCTGCCTATCGATGACAAAACTATTAAGACGGCTAAGTTCGAAACGGTTTTTTGTGGAAATGGTAAACGTCCCACCACTCAACGCCCCCAAGGCACGAAACTGATTCACAAGCAGAAATATCGAAAAATAGTTGCTAGTGCATATTCATCTGCTTTACTGTCCACAAGCTATTTAAAAACAAATGCGCACGTTTGTAAAATATCCACACTGAGCAAATGTTCTAGCGAACTAGAAGATGTTACTGGCCTACAAACCGAAATTGATCAAACGGTTGCAAATGGCCGTTATCCTTCGTTTCTACGTAAATTTAAGAAAGTAAATGAGTATTCCTTTAGTATTTTTTGAAGCAAGACCAAAATAAATTTGAGCACCTTTAAAACCTAAACTATTAAATCTGTAATGTATATTCTTTTGCCCTAACTCCGGAGTTTACCTTGACATCCAGTTGTTTCATGTCGTTTTCGAAAAGAAAATAAAACTGTAAAGACTTGTGCATACCAATATTTTATACTCCTTCAATTTAAAATGATGTTTTAGAATTAACACCGTTAACCCAAAGAAATAGTGACGCAAATGCTTTTAAAATGTTTAACGCCAGTTATGTATTTTATCGCTAGCTATCATAATTGGAGAATAGGCAGTATTGTTCCAACCTAATTGTGAGCTGCATAGCCCATATCATCTCTGTTACTGTGTGCCTGTAGATGATTGTACTTATTACTATACATTATGCGATCATCCATGATGTTTGTATTTGGGTTTCACTTATAAATTACACTCGGAAATATGATTTTGTTTGTCGTTTGACATGACGGCTAGTTAGTTACTACCACCATCCATACAGTTGATAAGACAGGTGTCTATCCTTGCCATTTAAATGATGTACTGGATGCTTTTTACTTGACATTCAGCATGCTGATGCGACATAATACCAACAAAGTTCCTAAAATGGCCATCATGCTCCTGCTTAACCAATGTAACTACTTATAATTTACCATCAAACCCTTTTTGATGACATCAGACGATTCCATGCATCCATCTAGTGCGTGCAATTGTATAAACATCGTAGTGTTCTGCTCACATATGCAGCTATTTTCAATTGCATTCAGGGAAACGAATCTATAACATGGCGGGATCAAGCAACAAAATACAGCATCACTGTATAGATAAAATTAAAGAATCAGTTATAAAATAGAGATTAAAAGCTTGCTTTCAGGTAATATTATAATATTAGATGAAATGTATCATATATCCCTTATTTACTCCACGAGTCAAGGATAAAGGATTGCACGATACCTGCTACTTTGTTGCTCTAGAATGTTCTGTTCCTTGTTTTTTGGCTGTTTGTCTCTCCCAAAAATATTTGAATTTATTCCTCATAGCTTTTGTTTCTTCTCTAACAGAAAAGGAGAGCTTGCTCCACCTGCATACTCCTGCCCACAACATTATGCAGCATTCAAGACCGGCTTACCAAAAATCCATTAGAGTTGCTAGTTTGCTGTTAATCGGCATTTACAGAAACAAATCTCTGGACACAAATGAAAAATGTTTATATTTTTGTTTATATGTTGCACCAACCACATACAATTTATATAGGTAACAATTGTTTTCTTTGTGCAAATAGTCAGTGACACTGTCTCATAAATAACGTATAAGAGGCACGCATTGCCACCATTCACACCAAAAAAATTTCCCATCTCTAATGTAAATTTATAAAACTGTTTACATATTAGCGTTTATTTACAAATAGTGCTGATGGACTTTATGGCATAGATGGTCAATTATGCAGGCAGATGAAAAATATATGAAAGAACCGGGCAACATCGTAAAGTAACAATTACTTGTACATACCTTGACCATCTGATTTTGCTTACCTATGGTGTGTTACTGCGGATTCCTGTTGAGCCAAATCCAAACTTCATTATTATGCTCAACTTTAACTGATCACAAATATAGCTTTTATACTGGTAAGTAGCCTGACAGTCAAATGGCAGGTAACGTCATTAGGATTATTTTTACACTTTGGTTTATAGTTGTGCAGAAGTGATAAGTATTTATGTAATCCACCATAGACTTGTCGTTAGAAATAGTTATTTGTGTGGCATAAACTATCTCAGTACATCATCTTTCATATCCAGATACAAATAATGAACATCCATAACAGACGTAGTGTATAACAATGTGATACACCTATATCAATACTACACCTCCAGATATCATTTAAGTCCAGTTACACTATTTGAATTTTTATGTTTGTTTCGTTTCATCATAACCGTTTAATATAAAGGTGTTGTAAAACCTGTTTATTGTTTATTGTCGCTACAAAATTCAGAACTGATGTAATAAATGTTAGTTAAGTTCTCATGAAAAATGTTTTATTACACTACAAAAAAGTTACAATAATATTCGTCTTTTATTTTTTTAAAAATAATGTTTGACGTAAAAGTCATAAATACAGATTGGTGAAATCTTCTCTCACATTCTTCGGCAAGATGTCAGGAAATTGAATATTAAAATAGTAAAACTCAGAATAAAGCACATCAATATATCCAGAGTGGTTCCTTTCGATTTACAAGTACTAGCTTCTTTCAAGAATGCGCCATCATTTGTACAGTCAAACTGCGGTATTTGTTGTAGGGAAATCTGGCTTCCATATTCTTTGAGTAAGTCTAGTACTACGCCATTCGTCCACCCAAATCCTTCCTGTTACGAAAGAATGATACTCAACTTACACTTAAGCATAAACAAATCTGCCCTTTGATATACAAACTGCTAAATATAGTTTCTTAGATTACTGTTTTAAGGATTATATCTATTGTCGTCCAGCGATAAACGTACATGGAAAACGACGTAATGTACAATTTACAACAGATACCAAAAATCTATTCATTTCCTGTATAATTGTATGTTTATTGAAACTGCTATTGAGATTCAGCGAATGAAAAATACAAATACAGATTTTTATAACATGTTGAGCACGAATTAATATGCTATTAAATTTTGACATTCTCTGGCACAAAAGTATTGTAAGAAGAAATTAGATTGTACGCAAAAGAAATTATTTGTATCATAATCGGATATAATAGCAGCACTGAAGAACAAACATGATGATGAGCGATTTAAGACACTTTTATTAGCATAGTAGGTTATCGTAGGGTCGGATGGGCCAACCAGGGATCAATGGAAAATAACTTTACTGCTGCTATGTTCAAATTTGCCATTCTGTGATAAATGTGAATTCATTGTTAAAGAATCCAAATGATTAGCATTCTTGTCGACTTTGGAATCAAGGGGAAATGTAATGTGATAAATGTCTCCTGGATGAGCACAATGTGTCTATAAGGGGTCTATAAGTACCTACACCTACTGACTGCCATCTCAAGTTCTTAACTACAACAAATTCCTACTGACCAAGAACCACAATTATTCCCCATTATCCACACATACTATCCAACATATTATTTCATGACCAACTCCTACAATAATTAGCAGGGGCCCCGAGTGGCCGAGTGGTCTAAAGCGCT
>QKMX01344622.1:6681-20395 GCA_003401595.1 Venustaconcha ellipsiformis | reverse complement strand
ATTATTATTATTATTATTATTATTATTATTATTGTAGCAGCACTCCAGCATTATAATCATTATAAGGCCCTTTATTATAAAACAATCCCATGAGTATAGTCATGGATATAATTTTGTTAGTTGGTGGTAATGTTATATATATATTATGTAAGATTATATAGTTATAATAAGGGAGTAGTATTTCAAAATCAATGTCTTTATTAGGCAGCTTGTAAGGCAGTATCACCAGAACTGCCAACTCTTATGATTTTGCCATAAGTTTTGCGGAAATGACCCTTAAAATATAGCCTTGATGAATAAAATCATAAATTATGGAAATACAATTGATTACAGTAAAATCTGGATAATGGCTCGTCTGTGTTTGATTCAAATCTAGGTTTCACAAAAGATTCAGTAGAATTGGTCTTGGAACCAGACTATATTGGAGTCTTTTCAGATACTTTAAAATGCATTTATTTTGTGATACAAAGTATCTGCAGGATCAAGCGATAATTTTCTAAATGGCATCCAACATATAACATATCATGACTAAGGGGACAATTAACCTCTTATAGATTCTTGGTAAAAAGTTGGGAAGGGTGTCTTTTATGTTTAGTGAACATCATACATTGATTTGAGTGTGTCATATGGTGGGAAAGATAATCAAGCTTTTGCTCTTTTTTTATTGGCATCAAACAAGTGACATAGGGATGAAAGAGCCAATAAACATCTTAAAAAGTTTTAATGGTACTGAGTAATAAAAGGGAATATTCCGATTCTTTTGGGGAGAAAGGTCAGGAAGGGTAACTATTATATTAAGTGGACATCGTGTGTTCCAGCCTGACAATAACAGTGCACATTTTGTTTCACCTGAAAATTGGTCCAACTTCCAGAAGAAAAAAAATACCTGACCAAAAGTTTTTCATAGGGTTGGCAGTTCTGTATCAATCTCACTACTCAGATGGAAGTGGTGGCTTCAAAGTTGGCTGATTCTGTCAGTGTTTTCTGCTAATGTATGCAAATGATACATGTGGAGATTTAAAATGGCAAGGGATGTAGTTGAGAAACAGAAATCAACTTAACTCTTGCTATTGATGATATTATCAGTGTTGCATAAATTGATTAGTATTTTTATTTGGATTTCAAACAATTTCATGTGAAGAATGTTTTGCTCCAGGCCCCAAGGTCAGCTATTATCTAATTGCTCTTTCATTTTCCTTCTTACTAGATAAATCAAGAGTATTTATGTTTATTTGCATCTGGCGTATGTCTCGATTTATTCAGTTTACACTTTTAATGTTATTCCTAGGTGCTGCTTAATGTTTATTTTAAGCCTGAGTAAGGGACAACTGAAAAATTATTCATCAAACTGTAATTTGAAACATCTTGAACAATGCAATAGCAATTAAACAAAACCAATAAAATATCAAAATACTTTAATCTTTTTACCAAAATCATTTTGTGTAGGTCTTTCCTTTTTATCTTGGCTTTGCTAAAGGATGGCCAATTGTTAATCAAAGACTCAAAAGCCAACATGACCACATTTGATTCCTTTATTACTTATAATCCTGCAGAAAAATATCCCACATTTAGGCTAAACTCCTCAGGTTATAACAATAAAGGAATCTGTCAACAGCTTATGTATTAATGCTAGTCTTAATCCCATTTAATAGCCATGCATCTTTTTACTGGTTGAAACAATTGCTGCAACAGTTATGGTACTCAGTAGACTAGTGCTGGCTCAGGTACATAAATATCCAATATTTTAGAATCAGATGAATGTTGAAGCCATGTGAGCACTAGTTACAGTAACACAGGCAATCTGTTCCTTATTCATAGATCACATGCTTGATTTTTTACTCAAAACTAAAGGCTTTTGATAATGACAGGGACATACATGCAGATAAATATAAATAATTTGACTTTCAACATCTTGAAAATAATTTTCCACTTTTCATAAACACAATCAAAGTTTTCTTGGACAATTTTTTTTATTTTCGATATGCTCACTGAGAATACTGGAGGATCTGATATTGGTGCATCAGGCTGTCAGATTGCTTTATCACTGAGTTTAGCAATGACTTTATTTTTTGTAATGTAATGGTTCAATGAATCTCTGAATTTTTGTTGTGTGAAGTTGAACGGTTAACTTGAGTAGACTTTTACTGGTATTTTTTAGTTGGAATACAAGTAAAATAGTTTTTGCTGCAATCTTTCTGAAACATACATAGCCGTATATGTGTTGAGCAATTTGCAGCAAAGCTTCAAACAAGATAGCAGAATCAGTCAGCATATAATGTATGTAGGACAGATAAGCTAACATTAGTCATATAGATGCTTGTTGTCTTGCAGTTGGCAGAGTGGATGGAAAAGTCAAAGAAGTTTCAAGTTAATGTTGCAAGAATCAACAAATTGTTTGATGCTCTGAACAAAATTCCCAATCAGTCAATCATGTACTACTTCTTTGTCTACTTGTGGGACCTGGTTGGTGTTCTTCAGTCATGCAATGCTTATGTCCAGTGGCTAGGTGAGTTTTTCCTAATATACGAACTGACAGTCTCCAAAGAGTTTCAAATGATGACATTTATTACGTAATTTTGTGTAGAGCAGTTGCTCGGACAGTAAAAAGCTTGAACCATTTTCAATGAAAGTTCTGTATTTTAATGCAAATTAGCTTAAGAATGTAATTCATGTCAAGCATTACACATCTATTTTATTTTGAATTAATGGATTCGTCTCTTGATGCTATGAAATGTCCAAGATTTTGCTGGCAAATGAAATACTCCAAAGGTTTTAACTTTTTTTTTATCTTGCCTGGCTGAAAGGTCAAGTGTATTTATGATATGGTCCATTATCCATCATCTAATGTCTACATATTTACCATTGCTATTTTTAAATTATTCTTAAAAACTGCATGAGGTTTGTTATATTAAAACATACATGGGACCAGGGATAGGCAGTTTTGATAGATGTGATTTAGGCCTTTCAGAACCCACCAATAGAATATATTTAACAACAAAATCACTTTCGATAGAAGTTTTTTTGTTGGGGCGGCAGGATATATTATGAAAATATTTGACTCAGAAAGCAAAGTCTACATATTATCTTATTCAAGATATAGCATAAAAATGCAACTATGTCAGGGTTTGACATTAGCGTTTTAAATAGGAACCTGGTAGGAATATCTGCTTTTGAAAAATTTCTTTTTATGGATCTACTTAGTGAAAAACAATGTATAATTTATACAATAAAATAAAACATGCATACATAATTTCACAGTATATGGGCATCCATGTTTCTTAAAAAAAATGAGCATTTCTAACGACGACACATAGTTTTTTAAAGGCTGGATGGTGAACAAATTCTCTCAAGATTTTAAAACACATACAAAATTCTTTTGTGAAAAATAATTAAACAGCTATAACAACCATATTTTACTATTAAATCTTTCCATACATAAAATATGCATACCAAAAACGTAAAATTCTTAAAATTGCTGTTAAACGTAAGATAACACTTCACTTCGTAAGAGGCCTATATGTAGTGCACTGCATTGGGTAACTTTCATGTGTATCAAAGGGCTAAAAAGCTATACACTCTGAGGGAAAGGGTTAACAGAAAGGATTCTTGCCTGGAGTTGGTCATGTTGATAGAAATAATGAAGATCTACCTTTAAATATGGCCACTGTTACAAAAAATAGAAAAACATGTACCCAGTTTTATCTAACAAGCAATATAAGTAAAATGTAAGCAGTTTTTACTAAAGTCTCTCTGACATAGAGACTTTCAACCAATTGGTATAAATCATCATGGAAAAAAATACTTTCAGGTGTGTACAAAAGTTATTTCAATATGTGATCCAATATCTTCATTACTAATAATAAAAACCAATATTTGGAAGTAACATTTAAAAAAAACCAACCTCCTCAGACTTAAACCATCACTGACAGAAAGCATCCTGACAAGAAAGCCTTACAATTTTGTACAAATGAAGCTGGTCCACAGTTGAATAGGGTATGGCACTTGACATGTCATCTGTTGTCCATTTAGTTTTTGTCATTCATAACTTCTCAAAAGCTGCTTGATTAATTTGTATGCAATTTCAGGGAGCATTCTGGCTGCCAATATGTTTTTTAGTAGAGCCATTAACAAAACATAAAAACATAGAAAAGCTTTCAGCAACTTATGGAAAACCCTTAAACAGAACTTGACAAAATTTGACTGAAATTGGCATGATTTGATTTTGATCAGCCATCAAATGTGGCGGCTGGGACTAAAACTAAATCTTTAAAAACATTTTAAAAAGTAACTTCTTTTTCGAATTTAAAGCCATTTTCCAATTCATTAGGGTATTAAGAATATTTAGTTTGTAGAAATGATGTCGAGTTGACTTCAATTATGGCTGCCAATACTAAATATTAAAAATTATTTAAATGACGATAAAAACTTGCATAGAAAAAGATGAATTTTGAAAAAAAGCATGAGCCTGCTGTCAAAACAGTTGCTCTTACTAAAACAAGAAAATTTTTTTAATGACTTAATAAAAACTGAACAATAGAATTTGACCAGATTTAACTGAAAGTGTCATAGCTGAAGGCCTTACAATTGATACCCGCACTGCTAATAGACTATTAGATATGGTCACCATTGCAAAATACATAGAGAAGCAATTATACCACTTAATCAGTTAAGCAAAAACTGCTGAATAGATTGTGACCTATTTTGATAAAGTGTTCCCTGGCAGTAGAGGGCTTTTAGTATTGGACACATGATACTGGTATGCCATCAGATAGAGATGAAGTTGTGAACACCAGAGAAACTTTTAACATTGCTTTCATAAAATGTACAAACAACAATATTGGCAGAAATTTCTGTTGAATGCATCTTAATGACTGGTTTATTTTGACTATTAGGTAAATATCAGCAAGGTGAGCATTTTGGGTGCAAAGGGACCTCTTGTTTAATTTAATAAATATTATTATATATAGAAAACTGGTACAAGGAATATGTCAACTGTATATGTTGGTAATTTGTAGATGACTGCCCAGGTAATTATATACATTTGTCATCTTCTTTAGGTCTTGGCCATGTCCCTTATGTATCAGTATGCCCAATTCCAGGACCAGCATCATGTATGTATTTCTTTGGATTACTATTAATTTGTTTTTAACCTTTGTCATGCTGAGATCCATGTCTTGTAATGTACAGCCATGTTTATGCTTATATTCACTAATTTTCATTCAATTCCTTTTGCTAAAGTTTCATAAAAAGTTCATTATAGCTTACTGCCATTGTTCTTTGCTTTTGTTTTTGTCTCTAGAATTTATTTTTGGAAGAAAAGGAGAATAAACTTCATGTTCTGTGAATAAAAGTTTTGATATTTGATCATTTAAATCCAAAAACTTTTATTATTGTAATGGGGGCATGCAATCACCTGTAGTTTGCTCCACTTTGTGGAAACCCCATCCCACATGTTAGGATAAAGTTTGTTAGCATCTGGTTCATCCTTATCAATGGCAAAATAATACTTGATGCAAATTTGGATAAACCTTTGTGATTAAATGGAAAATTTTGGTGGAACAGAAGATGATGGCAGTGAGCCCATGATGTAAAAATGAATAAAAATGTGGAAAATGGCATAATAGTACTACATTTTCAGCTGATGTGCATGAACTTAAGATGTCTACATTACTTTACACTGTTTTTGGAGAGCCTGCTTTGGTGTATGTTTGACATAGTAATCACTTTGGTGACTATATGTCTGTCCCAAAATTAAGCTATGTGTTCAAGGTTTTTACTTTGCATAATGAAAGTAAAGGAAGGCTCACCAAAAAGTGATCTCTTGTTGGACACCTAAAGTTCTCATAGTAGGTAAATTGCCTTTCCAGGTTGTTTTTGTTTTTTTTTTAATTTCAAGTCAATCAGGTTCAGGGAAAGAGCCACTCAAATTTATAACATTTGAAGGTAAAATAGACTTCAGCACAAAAACTTTTTTATTAGTTTTTAATTTTCACATTACACAATTAGAATTTCCTGATTGGCTGTGACTTCTTAAAACTGCTAGAAGTGAAATTTTCCTTCTGTGTTGGCATAGAGATTTTTTTTTGATGTAATGTTAAGATAAATGACAGAAGTGGAATTACTTTCTCTGGCACTGATACTTGAGAAGACGTTTGAAAACTGTAAAGGCATTTAGAAAAGGCATTGACTTGCAAGTTTCAGAAAGTTTGATTGTCTCAGATAATGTTGCAAGTTAATAAAAACAAGTTAACTGTCAGTTTAATTGTTATTTGATTTATTCAGATATATTGGCTTTCTATTCTAAGGTCTCCACTTTGGCCATTACGTGAGAGTTTAATTTTTATTGATGGTCAAGCCTAGAGGAACTAAATGGCAATGGATGCAGGAAATCAGTCTGACATCTCTGTGCTATCTTAAAATTTTTTTTTCTCTTTTAGCTGCATCGAAAATTTGCCAGTTCAGTCTTAAGCTGATCAGCCAATCTGACTGATATATTATTGATAGAAGAGGGGCGTCATAAGATTAAAATGGTTATTTTAAATGTAAAACTGCAGTTTGTGGGAAAAATTGGTATAAAGAACATAAATATGTCAGGGCTCGAATTTAATACGTTATATTGGAAGCAGGATATCTCTCTCAGGCATTTCATTGACAAAGAGGGAAAGATTTGTCTGATATTGGGTTAAATCTGTTTTTTCTTTTTCTTTTGTAGGATGGTTGGATCACAGATATTTGTGTAGACATATCTTTAAAAATGAAATGTCAGCCCTAATAAACTCTTGAGGATAATTGTTCATAATCTTTTATGATCTATAAATACGAAGTTGGATGTGTGTTTAAAAAGACGAGTTATTATTCTGCAGTTATTTTGGATGATTGTGGCAGATGACATTTATATCACGTTTATCTTGTCTCTAAAATTAAATGTCCATAAAATACTTTTAAGGGTTATTGTTCTTGAATCTTGTATGAGCCAAAACCCAACCCCACTTGGATGTGTGTATAAATTGGACTAGTTATTGCTTTGCAAGTGGGTTTTCTGTCTTTATTTGTAGGTGTATCAGATATTTCTGTTGCTTATTATCCTATAAAAAAAAATGTTGAGGTAGATATGGTTTAAGAACCTTGTATGATCAAAAATATACAAACTTTGGCATGTACATAAAACAGGCTTAAGTTATGCACAAGAAAATCAATTAAGCAGTACATAAACTTTTGTTTTGTTTATTTCAGAATGATACAAAAATTACAACAGAAACTGATAAAAAGTATCTATGTCCTGAATTAAGTTTAAAACCTAAATTGACTATCTGCTGGTTAATTTTTTTTTTCATAAAAATAATACAAGTAGTTCAAAAAATTAAATTCTAGCTCAGTATATTGTTCTGGAGATTCTGTCTTCAGCAAAAGAGAATTGTTCCAAAGCTGTTTTTCCTTATAGGAATAGGTGACGGTCAGTCTTTTCGTAACATTTTCATTTTTTGCCTACATTGGGAAAGCAAGAGCCTTTATCTGGGACAACTCTAAATTTAAGATGATTGAGTACTCATTTTCATAAACAGAATTGTGACAAAAGAAAGAAAAAGGAGAGTTTTGGATAAATGTGTCTAAGGCTGCAATGTTTACATGTGTTAACAGCTTCAGTTTACTGCCATCAAACGTTTACAAAGTATGGTTACTGTGTAAATAAACACATACATGGTACATCTGGTGTTAGCAAATGTGTATATCCAGGCATTGCATCTTGTTGCATTATCAATTTTGCCTCATGTAAATGTATATTTTAGAAGTGTAAAACTGATGATCATAGTATTGTTTTGTCATATTCCACAATGGATTCTTATAAACTTTATCATCTCATTAGCAGTGAACGATGTACAGCAACAGAAACAGTTGCAAGTTAAGCAAGACATAGCATGCAAATTTTCAGTGTCTTGTGGGAAAGGTTAAGTTTAGAATCAGTATATTTCAGTTATTGTATTCCATTTACACATTTAGGAATTCTGGTAAACATTGTAGCCTTGTATGTGCCTTGACTAAAGTCAGAGGATTAGTAGTTTACACAGGTTTACTCAATTTACCAAAAGTCACTTGCTGAAAAAATTTTTTGTTCTTATTTTGTAATTATATGGAAACTATCAGTCATTACATATAGTTTTATTGTAAGGTACAAATTACCCTCAATTAAAGACATTCAACATAAATTTTGCAGTATTCTGTAAGAAACACTAAAACTGTTAATGTAGAAACTTCATAGTTCATGTTTTTCTTAAAACCATCTAATCAGCTCTCTCCTTTTTTCTTTTGCTAACATAACAGGGTCATGTAAAGAATACCGAGATGCGTTTTCTGGAGGTCAGCTTGAGCCTTGGTGCTTCCGTGGTGGTATTCAGGGAGAATTCCAAGTATGTATAGCAGGACGTTGTGCTGCGCTGCACTACATCAACACTCCTGAGAATTGATAACCTGTTTCCTTGCTGTAGAAGACTGAAGTTCATGTCACTCATCATGTGTATCTCTTTTTATCTGCCTGATGATAATTTTGATTATAACCGAAGGGTCTAAATATTGAAATGCTCTGTACCTTTTCAGTGTTTGATCTCCTTATCTCAAGTGTAGTTAATTTCCAGGTCTGCGCTGCGTTTAATCTCCATTCATGTGTGCCAAGAGATTGTTAATATTTCTGCATGTATTCTTAGATTTCTTATTGATTTATTAAAGTTTCTTATTTAAGGATCAAGCAATAAATGAAATACTTGATTGATAGAAATGTTCGATGTCTAGTGCCAAAATTGTTGCATACAAGTAGAGTAGAAGGTTTATATTCATGAAAATCAAGTTCATAATCCTGACCTTGCAGGTTACTTTAAACATCTCTTGGCTAGCATGGGTGCATAACCATGTTTGAATGTACATGTACCAAGAGCATGCTATTTTGTTCATGAACATGTTAAACTTTCCAAGTAAATTCATAAGATTGTTCAAAATTTACACTGTTCTTATTTATATGAAACTGAGCAAAGCAAATTAGATGGTGAATTTAAACTTGTGAAAAAATTCATCATCTACAGCTTTTGCTTCTTCTAACCATTTCCGGACATTTACAGAGTTTGAAATTTGTTCGGGTACAGATGTGTAAAGTTTAACATGGAGCATACAGTAGCATGCTTTTGATGTTAACAATTTTTTCTCTTGCAGAAGCTGTGCGCACAAAACATGCACATTCTTGTCTTGATGTAACTGTGAAACAGATGTGAGAATTAATCAAACAAAATCAAATCTTTTTTTCATAGCAAGTGAATTCTTGTAACATTAAAATGTTGCAAGAAGATTTTCTCCCTTTTAGTTTTGGCATCTTTTGGCTTTCTAAAGATGTGAAAACTGTCAAAATTTATTTTCAAATTTTGCCAGTATTTCAAGGGTATCATCATCCAGACTAGAATAGTGTACCTTTATTACAGTGTTTTAATAATTTGAAACACTTGAGATTTAGGAAGGCTCAAACATTGCTATGACAGCTGGCCATCTGCACCCTATATTGAAAATATTAAACTACAGAGCCCCAGTAAGAAAATTTAAATATTCATTTTGAAGCATTAAGATTGATTCCAAAGCTGATGCTGTCATACATGTAAAGATTATATTTTTTTCAGGTCTGCGCTTACTTGTAATAGCATCAGCCTTCTCTTTGACATGGGAACTGATTTTTTGGCATTTTTTCAATTTTCAAAAATAGCTGTTGACAAAAATAAAAAATGTTTAATATGTTGCAGTTATTGAAATATTGCAATGTTTTTTTCTTGTAATTAAAATATGCAGCCATTACATAAGTTTCCATTAGGAATTGTATGGTTTGCTTGATGAATTGTTGTGAATCACCTCTTTTGTTTTTGTCCATTATGCAGTGCCAGTTCATGATAACTGCCATGATGTAATGAGTATGTTGTTCACAGCTTATCTTTTAAGTTCCCATTGACTAAGGGCTAATGCTATGCCATTGCGACTTTGCAAATGAGTGGACTTCGTCCCATTCAGGCGCGTCTAAACGTGTTGATTTATTTTAAAATAGTTTCCTATGTAATTTCAGAGATTACTGCCAATCAGTGGTGCACATGATCTGTTCTACATCAGAGCTCCAGAACAAATACTAAAGAGCTACTATAGATACAGGCCATATAAGCTCACTGATGAGGTAATTGTCCTAATGACTTTCAGGTATACAGTATATAGAACCATATCCATCCCACCCTTTCTACACTCCAAAAACTGAAGCAAAAAGAAACGGAATTCCACAGCTATGGGGAGGACATAATGAAAAAAAAATAATACTTTGTATAAGTTTTAAGTATCTAAACTGTATAGAGGGACCAATGGTTGTTATGTGTTGGAAGTGCTAGACTTGCAATCAGTTGGATATTTTTTGAACCCTACCATGACCATCCAAGGTCAGCTCCAGTGATATGTCTCTGCCTTTTCATGTAAACCAATTTACACCAAGGACATCACTAAATAATATGTGCTTAATTGATGTTAAACATAATTTGGTGAAAGACTCCTAACCAAAACCAAAATTGGCAGGGTATTTGAGAATGTGCCATGTAATTAGTGGTTTTGTTTATCAAATCTGATATTGGGTATATTAAAAACTATGGGAGAACATGGTGTTGGTTCAAAAAAATCAGAATGTTTGAGTTTTTTAGTTTATATCAGATAGTTAATTACTGAATGTCTGTGTTTTCTACCTGTAATTAGTATTGATTTCTAATCCCAGTGTTTTTTTAACATAAATGAGGGAATTATTGCAACCCTTAATATATGTGCATAAATTAAAAATGTCATACAACTGTGATGTTCAAATGGATAATTAAGAGCTTAAGTATACTTTTGCATTAGGACAAGAGTTTACTAAGTATAGAGAAGGGTCAGTTTCTACACAAGAAATGATCCTTGAAAGCATTTGGAAGGCTTTAAAAACTCCATAAAAAAATGTTTTGGGTTGTATGAGCCATGAAATTTTGTGAATTGCTATCTTGATCTAATAAGGAAAAACCCTATTGATTTTATGGTAAAAAGATCCAGGTCACTGACTGAAAAAAAAAAATTCTGCACAATAACTTGTTCATCATCTACAGTTACTGATTGGGTGGCATTCAAATGGGATTAGTATCAACCTTATCAATTGTATGTCAAAAGTTCATGAGCCGAGGTCACTGACTGGCAGAAAGAAAAGTTTGTGCACATTAACTGCTGTCAGGGTTCATAATTCCACAAATCATGCAAAGTTTTTTTGTATTTGTGCATTTAGAAAGAAGTAATACACGAGTACTCCTGTAAATTAGTTCAGATTTGTGCATATAAAAAATACTCGGATAAGATACACTGACCATACAAAAAAAGATGAACTGCCAAAGAGGAAAGAAAAATTTGATAGAAGTTTCAGTAATTTTTGCTGTTACTGTACAAATTTTTAAAATACATCACCAAAATCAGAAATATTTTGAGTAGCATTTGCCAGAATTTTGGGGAAAATTAACCTTTTTCATCAAAAATTGGCTGTTGGAATTTTAGGATGTTGTACACAATACCCCAGTTCACCAGATCACATATATTTTGGAGAAGAGGTATCCATGAGACAGTTCATGTAAACTCCAGAAAATGTTAAAAACATAGAGGACAGTGTTCCCAAATTGTGGAAACCAGTTGAGCTATCTATACATTGCCCATTCAGAAGACAGACATTGAAAGGGGCTTCTCTGTACAGAACACTATTTGTACACAGATAAGTGATTAAGCTCAGAAACAGGCAAAAGATTTATGATTATGCAACTAGTAAAAGAGAACAAAGGATGGCACATTTTGTGATCAATTGCACCCAAAGACCCAATCTGTTGTTTCCATTGCTTTTACATGTTGATCCCCCCAATGTGAAATTTTCAATTTATACCACTAGTGTGCTCTGCCAGAGTGGCCTTTTGGTGGAAGAAATGGAGCACATGGATATGTGTTGTACATCATCTTTACGTTGATTTTTTTTTGTTTTTCTTAATAATGATTAAGCGCATTTAAATTTACTGTTAATTTTTAGCATGCAATCTGGATTTTAAATTGTTTTTGGGGGAGAATGGGAGAATAAACGTATTACTGGACACGTAATTTATTTTAAGTTAAAAATTTTTTGCTTTCAGCCTGCATTATATGACATTTGTTTGAAGACTTGTGATGATGGTGTAGATGGCACAGAAGTGTTCCCAGACTACCCTTTGTTGATTGGGGACCGTTTGATTGGGAGTCTTGTAACCTTGAGTCCAGAGTACTGTTTTGTGGTGGAAGACCGTGAAGGTGTTTGTGGCTATGCTGTGGCAGCCTTGGATACAAAGGATTTACAGAAAAAGAGTGAAATGTCCTGGATACCTGCAATGTGTCAAAAATACCCCAAATCTGACAAAGTTGGAGAGTTAACTCCAGCAGAGGTAAGCAAAGAAGGATGTAATTTATCCTTTTAAAAATATGACATTATTTGTCTTTAATTGCTTGTGATCTAAGAAAGACTAAGAAACTTAATTATTGAGCCCATATAAGTGGGAAGTGAGAAATAGCAGTCACTTTTCAGTCGGCATTGTCATCAGCGTCAGCAAATGTGTTTTTTTTCTTCATTTGCTTATATTTTGTAAACTCCTTCGTATTTGACATGACATGCTATGAAATTTATTGCTCAGATGCTTGATTGCTTGTTTCTTTTACCTTGAGGTCAAAGTCATAGTTATAGAAAATTTTGGTTGAGGTCTAGGTTCGAGTCTGTTTGCTTACATTTCCTAAACTACTTGATAGATTTGGTTCCTACATGAATCATTATGAAGTGAAGACAATTCATCATGTGATACATATGCTTGCCCCTGTCCACCTAGTGTTAGGTATGTTTAATTTGCATTGTTTGTTTGTTTGTTTTTAATTCATTATATGCCATGCATTCTGTAAAATTGAATCTCTTAGCCAACTCTATCCTAAATCATGGTCTACCTGACCAGTATCATTAAAATTCTGTAAAGAACTAATGCATGGTGTATATTTCTCTGTGAGTGTAGGTTAAATATTAAGATTGTTATCTTTGAGTCAATGACATTATATTTATCATGTTTTTTAGTATAATTTTAGTAAGACTTTCTAATAAGAACTTGGATTGTTCTAGAATTGAACTTTTGGCCCTTTCCTGGTTATTCTTTTGGGTCTTTTATTTTTTTTAATAATCGTAATATGTACTGGAAAAATTATTGATTAGTCCTGTAAGATCATGCAGACTGTTTTGTATTGAGTACTGTATTTGATTTTGGATGAAATTATTTATTAAATTTTTTTTTCACTGGAAAAAAATTCTTGGACAGAGATATTAACTGGAAATTATAATAAATTCGAACAAGGACTTTTTGGATTGTATTATTGTTATTCATCAAAAGCTTTTTAGCATATCTATAAAGTTCAGGACATTGGTACATCAGTATGTTAGAGACTGCAGGCCACTACAACCACATCAACACCTTTGTTGTTGGAAATTATTTGAAATGCCACTAAAATTTATTTAGAACTTTATTAATTATAAATTTTTGGACTATTATAGGATTTAAGTCTCATTTCTGTAAGTTCAGTTTATTTTCATGGAAAATAAATAAATTCTTGAATTGTACAAAACATGCTTTTTTAGCTCTTATATATATATATA
>QKMX01344613.1:8196-19531 GCA_003401595.1 Venustaconcha ellipsiformis | reverse complement strand
TAGTCTGTTTCCCTTATCTGTATATTCCTTGGTTTGCTCTCTGTTATAGTGGAATGCAAAGCAAGGAGCATACTAATCAGGGAACCAGACTAGTTATTGATTCAAATTCACAATCAAACAAGATTTCTTTTATTAAATAAATGGAACATTAAGATTGTGAAAAAGCCGTAAATGTTGAAAGTGTTTTTTAATTTTTTTCTGTTAGTAAAATATTGATGCCATGATTTCATTGCAAGTAATGGAGAAACTTCATCTCAACTGTGAGGAAATCTCAGAGTGCCAATTCAGGAATTACAGGTTAACTAAAAAATTTAAAACCAACTTCTCATTATTAAATGTATCTATGAATCAAAATTTTATTTCATCAAGTATTCATTTTGCTCTGTTGTCCTCCTATAGTTAATCACATTGGTGAATGAGTATGCTAGTTTAAAGTAGTTTAAATATATTATGTTCACCTAAAAAGTTCTATTGATCACTTGAAATGAGTTGACCTGACACTCAGCCAGGGCTGCTAGCTCTTTCATAGGTTGGATTTACATGCCTTTTAAATTTTCATTTATTCAACCCCCTTTATTTGATGCAAAAGATGTAATTAGCATGGTAATACAATTAGGTCAGCTTTAAATGCATTCCATTGATAGAAAAACACTTGAGCAAATCAGATATCAAAACACTGTCGGCACTTAATTAGATTCTCACAGAAACACTCATGGACATAGCTGTTATGGTAGATTTACATATTTCACTCAAACTGAGCTAAAAGATATAAGTAATTCATGAATATCTTTTGATAAAAAAAACTTAATTGGTATTTATTTATAACATTGCTGTCTCAAGTAGACATTAGTGAAATTTTCATTGATTGAAATTTTGTTGCATTCTGTTGTTTATGGTGTACCAAGAATGCTATTTGGAAAGAAATTTTAACAAAATAAATGACTTCTTATTGCGAGTTGATAATTTCATAATGTTGATTCCTATCTACAGGTTATATCAACCATTTTTAACAATATATCAACATTTCAGTTGTCATATTTTATCACGATTTTCTTCATTTTCAATAAATTGGGGTAAATTTCTTTGGTATTTTCTAGTAAAACAAAATGGATTCCATGACTGATCCTTCTTTATATGTGAGTTCATGAGTTATCATAATGCAAGTCGTCAAGGGAATGGCGTATTCAAATTAATCTTTATGATGTCTAGAATTAGTACTGAAGAACCACATCCTATAGTTTTCTTAATTGATTTCATTGACGTTTGCTGTCTTGGACAATAAAGAAGATTGTTTATTGTATTGTGACTCATGATCAAAGGGTGCAGGTTTGATACCTGTCCATGGAAGCCTGGGTTGGCTGCCAATGGTGTCCATGAGGAAAGCATGATATAACCAAGGGTGTGTCTTATAAATACAAATAATACTTAAACCATTGAAAACCTACATGATTCCACTTTCATTTTGATGCATACAAAATTCAATTCCAAATCCTCTAAATGCTTCACCATTATAACTTGCAGTTTTTCACAATTTATTTTCAAACCTGAACATTTTAAAAGACATGTAACACAGGTACAGGTATTACTTAGGATCATTCACTGTATTCATTTTAAGCAAAATCTGTGTGTATGTGTGTCAGTTTCATGAATATTTTGTATCTGAATTTGATATGTATTGTCAGCAGTTTTATTTTTTAAATTTTAAAAAAATAAAAAAATGATTAGTATAAGCAGAACAGAAAATCATTTTGCATTTGCAAGCATGTGTGTGTATATGTGTGTGTTTTTGTAGGATATAAAAGTACAGCTGGAGGAAATAATAATAATAATTAGAAGAAAAGTATTGTAAATATATTCATTATCCTGTGATACCAATTTTTTATTGATATCATGGTTTCAATAAACCAAGAATCAAAAGATTCAAGATCATTGATCAATCTGTAGATCCACTAAATTTAGTAGCAGCAAAATATCAGTTTTTGCAATACTGAAAATAAATATCAGTGTTCTCGTTTTTTGATTCAAGTCCATGTATGTGGACAGTACATGACAATAAAGCATGCAAACAGTTACATGTATGCAAGTTGGCCCAGTAGCTACTGAGGGTAGAAGCACAGCAATAGGCATAAAATTATAGTAATTAGGATATTCTTATCACTAGTTTCAACTCTAATCCTAAATAGATAAATCCTTTTTGTGAGAGGTACAGGATAGCTATCCTTTCTTTTATTAACACTGATGCTAATTTTTTTTTTATCTTAGATAATATAAAATTTGGTAGCCTCAGTTTTGCACAAATCTCTTTCCCATGAAGTTTGATTACCATATCCAGTACATACAAAATGGTAACATTGTTTCGCTTCCACTTAATGCATTATATTTTGTAAAATTCTTTAGAAAACAAAGTCTTTGTATAATTTTCTTAACAGAGTACATTCATTTAAAAGTTGTGTAATCAGGTGGAATTTCCTGATCAATAATTAGTTCTACTATTTGATCAGTATTCAATTAATAATTAATTAATTTGTCCAGTGAGGATGTTTCTTAAATTGTGTAAATGTTTGAAATGTTAGGATTTGTTCATTACCAAAACAGTCATAGAATTTGTTGTCTATTAATTTGTCATTTTATGGACAGTGACTGATGCTTGACCATGTCAGTTAATTGGAAGAGTAGTGTGCTGATGACATTAGCTAGATGAATGAATAATCTAACCCTTAGACACATATATGTATGAACTTAAGGGTATTAAACAATTTGTAAATATCTGGTTGATAAAAATAATTTGCTCCAAGATTTTTCTGTGATCTGTATTTATTTGAATAAATATGTCACAATGTATATAGAAACCTTTGTAAATGTTTCAGGTAACCGATGAGTCTTCAAACTGTACATATCAAGAGCAAGATACTGAATTAAATAAAAAAGATTTGAATATCACTATAACCAGTCTAATGCCTTATAGCAACTACAGCATTAATGTGATTGCGTATACCAAAGTGGGAGCTGGCATGGAATACTCTAATACAACCGCCACAAATGAAACAGGTAAATATATGCTTGTATATGTAACAGCTTGCCCCCAACCCCATCACATTGAAACAGGTAAAGAAATGCTTCTATATGTAACAGCTTGCCTTGAACCCCACCACATTGAAACAGATAAAGAAATGTTAATGTACATGTAACAGCTTGCCCCCAACCCCCAACATTGAAACAGGTAATGAAATGCTTGCAGAAGTTTGCCCCTCCCACCTCTGTTACCAGTTACTGATCAGTCAGGAATCATAACTAATTAAAAAAACCTACTATCAGCCAACACTTTTTATGAAGGTTAATAGGGTAATTTACTGTCTAAGCCAGGGGTCTCAAAAGCAGGACCACGGGCTGCATGTGATTATGGAGTCATTTCCTGTGGCCCCCAACAAGTTGTTTACTTCTTGTTTTCAACATTTCAACCTTTTATATGTTGTTTTAAAAGGTTTCAGTGATGCAGCCCTTGGACCAATGTTCTAGTCTTCATGTGGCCCTTGTGGTCATTTGAGTTTGAAATGCCTGGTCTATGCAATAGATCAAAGACATGTAAAATTCTTACAAACATGTTAAGTAAGTAGACATGATAAGTATCCTGGGATGGAACTTGTAATTTTTTTCTGTCCAATCTATATTGTACAGATTTTGATCTACCTCATTTTAAATGCCTAGCTATGATAGGATATTTGTTGTTGTTCCTTAAGTTTCCCATCTGTCTGTCTGTCAACCAATACATTTTATCCACATGTGATAACTTAAGTTCGCTGGACCATGCTCAACAGGCTGGTTCAAGGATACCAATTAGTTCAAAATCAGAAGTTTCAGGGTCAAGGCTTAATTATACCTTTGTGAACGATCATAGATATGTTGCACTTGAAGAGACAAAAATGCATATTTATTTCAGGGTTTAAAATTCTAAAGTCAGTGCCTACATCCATTTGTTAACTTTATTTCTAAAGTCTGTGCCTGTGTCCATTTGTTAACTTTTTACCTGTGCAGTAACTGTAGTTTTTCTGCACATACTATCACCAAGCCTCATTGATTGTTTGCCTTTGAGTTTACAAAAAAGCGTTATAATTTCAGGTAAAGTTTCCAGTAAAGTAAAGAAGAAAAGCAGTTTCTGCCAAATTCCAATGTCTAAAAGTCCATTGAAAGATATTATCACAAGATCAAAAGTTTAGATCACATTTACCAGGTTGCTTGAAAATTGAAATATAAAAATTAATTTCCTTTACCAAACTTTGTAAATCAGTATCATTTTCAAGCAAGGAATATTTTCAACATTTTTTGAACAAAAGGTAAATGTCATAGAGGCTTGAAAAAAGAAAATTGGTTTCCACAGGATAACTTAAAGTTCCTGCATAATAATCTCTTGAAGTTAAATTAACTGCATTTTGTGTAAGGAGAAAAAAAAAAATCATTTGGTGGGCAGTACATGGAGAAACCAAAGAGAATAGTGTATGTAGAATATCTTAATTACAAACCAACTACCTACATAAAATGGCTTGTTGTTGTTGAATTAAAGTAATATAAGTATCAAGATCAAACAGTCAGTGGTTAAGGTCACTGCAACACAAAGAAGGATTTATTTTCCAACTTTAAATTTACATTCTATCTTCTTGCAGCATATCTATGGTTGCTTTGCCATGGGCATGCGGGGAATCGATTGCATTTGGGAGGTTTAAAGGTCAAGATAAAGGTCACAGTGATCAACCAATCAGGCATGCTGCAATAATGTTTAAGTGTAGTACTATTAAATATGGGTTTTATGTAGTATGCACTATTGTTGTACTGTTTCTGAAACAAAAATGTATTAAAATAAAAGTTTCGTGCAAGTGAGTGTGATAAATTTTCCTGTCTGGAGAATGTGGTTAAATGAGATACAGTTTAGTTGTTTCTACTTAAAATACATTTCCAGATCATATTAATATTTGGTATATAAGCCTACTATCTCCCGAAACATTATTTCAAAATTTGGCCATTTTTGTTTGATTTGTCTTGGATTTGAGTGCAAGATACAACACAATATCATTGGTGCAAGTTGTGATTCATGTTTTAGTGTGTACAGCCTGTTGTTTGCTCACTCAGTAGCGTGTTTTTTAGCCACTTATTATTGTAAATTTATCCCATTTGTTTCTGTTGTGTCATTTTTCAGTGAAACATGTTGATGAAATGCAGCAAATGTAGGAAGTTCAGGGCAAAGGAAGACATACGAGTTGTGTCTGGTGTGTGCAAAATGTTCTCGATCCTTACCTTGCAATGTGTGCACCATATTTTATGGAATGTATGGTTACTGTCATGCAGAAGTCTGCAACACACAAAGAAAAGAGAGGGAAATCTCACAAGAACAACAAAGATGTTTTAAGTATTGATCCAAATACAAAATCTATATTTTTTCTTGTGGGGGGCATCAACTACTATCACATTGTGGAAATGGGGGAGCAAAATGTTGAGGTTTTGCAGCCGTGACTGTTAGTGCTAGCCTTCGAATCAAAGATGCCTTGTGGAGTGCAGGAGATGAAGATACAATTAATAAATTTCAGAAAAATTTTACCCCTGTATTATTCTCTTACTTCCACAGGTAATTCTGAGACATTGGGTGGCATAAGCTTCCACATGTCCAAGCATGTAAGCCTGGGTGCATGGGATTTTTTGTGGATTCATTGGAGCCATCTTATAGTAAGTTATTGCTGTCAGGAGTCACCCGGTTGTCCAGACAGTCCAGCTATCTCAGTCCAGGAATCTTACTAATAGATCCATCCACCTAGCCATGCTTATGGCTTCATCTCTTTACCAGTATCGGGTTCTTAGTGATAAATCTGTCTTTCTTTCCAGACCCTGTTTCAGATGATTTCATCTACACCAAATATATTTCTTTGGGCTGCATATGGTAAGTTCTATTGTTCTCAAAGGCAGATGCGATCTCCTTCCCTTTTGAATAATCTAGGTTTTCTTTTGAACTGGGAAAAGCCTGATCTTCATTCATCCCATCTGGATATGGAGTTTATCACCAATCTCAATCTGTTACCAGTGTAGTGTCTCATGTTTGTGCAGTAAAGATCATCAAACTCATCAAATCCATATCCATCAGGACTTGGATTTCAGCAAGAGAGTTCTTGCAACTCCTCAGATTATTCACTATGACAGTGGACTTGATCCTGCAGTCCATCTTTTTATGCACCCTTTACGCAACACCTTCCTGACACAGAGTCTTTTCTAGTCAAAGAAGTCAGGATCATGAATGAGGTATGATCATTATTGCATCAGAGGCACAACCATGGTTGACTCATGAGAGGAATTCCTCTTGAGAACCCAAGCAGAAGTAACAGCATATACAGATGCCAATACATACAGTTGAGGATTTGCCAGTGAAATCTTGTCAGTAAGTAGACTATCATCTGCATATAAGGGTCACTAATTACCTGATCATAGACTCATGTGTGACATATTTCCAGGCAGTGTTGGACTTTTTTGAGACTCAAGAACTGTTTTGTGGTCCCAAGGGGGTGAGGGTCAGTTCATGTGGCCCCAGCAAAGCAATGTTGTTCAATTAAGTCATCTTTTCTTGTCTGTTATTTTCCAAGCATTTAAGATACTTACAAAGAAAGAAATAGGTGGTACACTTAGCATTGTCAGATATCGATGCCACACAGATACACATAAGCAAATACTCATACATAATCACAACACATTTGGGAGTCCAAAATCATTTTTTGTGTGTGACATGGAGTGTTATGGAAGATATTTTTAAGGCTGCATTGCTTTGGAAGATATATTTAAAGCTGTGTTGCTTTCAAGTTAGGAGAGCTGGTTATTATTTGCATATGGAATCCAGCCTTAGTGTTAGAAAGTTAGACAGCATCTGCATTAGTTAATGTATTCAGCTTTGAATGGTGAAACTTTGGGACAGTTTTATTGTATGCTACAATATTGTAATTTATATGCTTGGATTAATGAGTCTATGCTTAACACCATTCATAGGTTGAATACTACATTCTACAGAAAAAGTTTTTTTTTTTTCTGCTGTATAAGCATGAATAGAACTCTGTGCTAAACATTTATTCCCACCCATGTTGTGATTAGACCTACACTTGCAATATTTGAAGTTGAGAACTGTCCCAAATGCATGTATCATTGTGTGTTTGGCTTTATCTTGTCATGCCCATAAGTGTGTACTTGGTAGATACCCAAGCTATGATCCAAGGTCTTAGTCTATGCAAGGTACAGATGAGGCCATTGCTTCTGGAGTGGTGATCTCAATAATGTCTATGTAATATATGATCCAGTGGCTAAATCTCTACCTCCAGGGGTGAGATTAAAATTCAAAGATTGTTGGTACAATCCACATCATATGCATTTTGTTGACCCAATTTTCACGTGTCTAGCTTTCAAGAAGTTCAAGACATCTGACTATATACAAATATAATTCATTACAAGAAAGCATAGGCATAGGAAGGCACCATTAGCACATGATGTAGATTTTCATGTTAAATAAGGAAAGTTATTGAATGTAAATTTATCTGATTCAGGATTCTATATAAAAAAAGGAAAGAAACATTAACCAATATGTGTTTTTCAGCACCTGGAAGTGTGACAGATGTTATGGGAAATGCCATCAATGCAACATCAATATTAGTGAGTTGGTGTGCCCCACTTATTAAAACTGGAAGAACACAATACCATATAGAAGTCTATGACACCATTGCAGGCACCCCATATCAATTATACAATATCACAGGTAAGAGTCCGTTTATAAGACCACATTGTTTAAATAATTCTGGCACTATATTTAACGCAACATTATTTTGTAGATGTCTTTGCTCTATATTTTCAGCACCGTTTGAGTACAGTATTCAAGATAAAGCTTCAAACTCCAAGAGTCAGTTTGAATAAAACTGTATAGATCACTGACATTTGCATAATGGTAGAGTAGTGGAGATTTTATGATTCTGACTTTGTGTTAATAAAAGTTCTAAAATGCCAGAATTGTGGACCTTTCACTTCAGTTTTGAACTCGAAATGTTTGAAGAATAATGCAAGGGTTAAAAATTCTTTAATTGCAAGGTCCCCTGTTTATGAAAATTGATAAACTTAAGTCTTTAAGAAATTTTTTTATTATGTAGGGAAAAGAAACACACTTTTGTATTACCAAACCATACAATCGACCAAGGGAATGACTTTCAGATGTACTCACAATTAAAGTGGTAAAATTGAAGTGAATTGAGAAGCAACAGATCTAAATACTGCAATAAGATGTCAATTTGCTCTAAAAATAGTAAAAGGTTATTATACAAGAGAAATCAATTTTTGAATCAACACTGAACTTGAACACTTTATTTAATCTCATTTGACATGAAAACATTGTTTTCTGTTCCCTCCTAATTAAACATTCATGAATATGGTGAAGTCCAAGGTTGTACCAAATGTTATATCCAGTTAAATTTGGTTTAAAACTAGAGCATTTATTATGATTCCAAAATGGAATTGTCAGTGGAAAATTACTATAATTAAGCAATCCATATAATTTTGTATATGGGCTTCATATTGAAATCAAACTCAGTTAAGGTTTTCTTATTTAGTCTTTGAGCAGTTGTGAACAGATCTCAAGAGGTAACATTATTTTAAAGTAAAGTAAAACTTGAGCAATTTAATTGCACAAGTTTTACTTTTATTTGGTTTACCAAGAGTTTGTTAAATTATTAATTATACACTATTGTTTATTTTAAAGTCATTATTTCATATATATGTATGTATTTTTGTATATTTTAACAGATTCCCCAAGTAGGTATCATTCATTCTGTTTTGCAACTTAAAAATTCTTTATACATATCTCACTACATCTCTAACACTTGGAATGAAAGTCTGTGTGAACATTTCAGTAAAATGGTGGTTCATATTTATCTCAGCTTTTTGGAACTTTGCCATTTTATTGAATCCAACAAGACTTTTTAAAACTTTGGCCTGTCTTCAGCAAATACAAAAATGGTTACAAGGAAAACAGGCTTACACTGATGAAGTTCTGACACAAGTATAATGTAGAATACAGAAGTTGTGTAACTGCTCATGAGTATCATTCATCAAGAATATTTTTCTGTAGCACTGTATACTATATTTTCGTGCATATACCCCACTCAGGTGGACAACCATTCGCAGTAGATTTATGAAGGCTGAGATTCTTGGGTAAAATGGACAGCTAAATCAGCATGAGTCCAGCAATGATGGTAATGATACAGGAAACATGGATCTCACTGAAATACATCTTGAAACAGTAATAGATGTTTGCAGTGACAATAAGTCAGATGAAATGATAGCTATGGATTTGACAGCAGTTGTGGCAGTATAAATGAAGTTTGTGAATAAACATTGGGTTTCTTTCAATATTTCTGTTAAAATGCCAATGGGTTAGACACTTATAACAATAGTGAAGAATATTCGGTATGTGCATTAATGAAATACTGTCACTAGAATTATCTTCATTGCATCTATTTTTTCATTCAAATCTTATTTGTTTTGTTGCTCTGTTTAACATAAACTTTTATAAATTATTACTTCAGAATTATTAACAATATTATCTGTGAAAATTTAAAAATAAGCTGATGACTACTGGCTGTATAAAAAATAACTGATATACCCCACCCACCAAGATATCCTGCACGGTGGTCATGGGGTGGAGGTGCAGGCTATGTATAATCCTGTGGGATATATGCATGAAAATGTAGTACCCCTCAAGAAAGCATGAAACAACTATCTTATCAGGTCTTTGTGGGCTTGAATCCCTGACTTCCAGTTCCTAATCTAAAAATCATAGTCTACATGACTGCTGGTGCTCAGTGTTCAAAAGAAAATTAGTACTGTTGATATGGCTGTAGGTGCTGCAAAGAGTCGGCATTGTTCATCACTGCTATTAGTATCAAAATTAATGAAAAGCAAACTACAAAACTTTATTTCATTCTTGTAAAAAAATTTAATTGTATAGCAACTTTAATTGAATTCGGAAAACTTTTTCAGTAATTTTGACAACTTTCCATTGAATTCTAACAAACTGTTCTCATGGTATTTTGTTTATATTATTGTAACATACATGGACAGGAATTATTTAGAACCATTTTGGCCATGGCTTGTGTGGTAATTATAGAAATGTTTACATTAAAAAACCCAAAATATTTTAAAGCTGTCATTTTTTTCTTTTTAGATGTTGGAGTTAATCTCAGTATACACTAAGTTTGAGACAGATGTTGATGATACTTATTTTTAGCAGGGAGATGGTCTTTCACTTACGTTTAGTAGATTAAACTTTTAGTATTGTTCCTAACAGGTCTGCATTTCTTAGATGATATGCTCATGATCCCAAGTTAGCCCATCCCTACCCCTAACCCCCCTTGAGAAACTTGTATCAGGTTGGAGGATCTTCCAAAAAAGACCACACCCTTAACATTTGACCCATTGGTAAACACATATATATGCAGACATATTTGAAAAGGAGCCAACAATTTTTTCAATTACTTATATAATCCAAGCAGCAGAAAAGTCATATTCAGTAAATTATTCAAATATCGTAACAGTCATTGGTGAGGCTTAATGTGACACTTTGTCACTCTTAAAGTCATTAACCCATAAAAGTAAATTCTAAAATGTATCAGCTATCTCTAAAATCGGTTGTTAATGAAATACTTAGTTATCATCCTGTTGCATAACAGTAGTGTGTCAAGAGTCCTATATTGCCTTGTACAGCTCCCTTAATTTTTTAAAAACCCCATGCCTTGCTATGGGAGTTGAGAGAATTGAGAGAACACTTCCACCAGCTCTCCATAGCACAAAACACTTTCTTGTGGAGTCACTGTGGATGACCGATGCATAGTGGATGTTGTTTCGATAAAATGAGCAAAGTTTATAGTTTATGACCACTGCAATCATGCTTATAAAAAGGTTCATGGAGCAAGTGAGAGAGAGAGAGAAAAAGAGACAGAAAGAGTGAGTCAGACAGAGACACCAATTTATTTATATACTTATCTCTTTCAGGAGCAGTTTGTTTCTTGTCTGATACTGAAAAAATATGAAAACTTAAGTTCATTATAAACAGTTTCTTATTTCCTATTTTCCTATACAATGCAGTGACCTATACTTAGTTGCTCTTATATGCACTAATTCATTATTTGTATCATGTTTGTTTCTCAGCTGTATCTTATATATTTGACTGTATATATGTTCATAATTGATAGCCACAAGGGAGATTTGTTTTTGAACTGATTGTGTCACCCTCATAAAATAAAGATTTTATTATTATTATTATTATTATTATTAT
>QKMX01344601.1:5945-17486 GCA_003401595.1 Venustaconcha ellipsiformis | reverse complement strand
CAGCTTACTTGGAAAGGGCAACTGTTTTGTTAACTGAGAATTTATTTGCAATCATACTGCCCATCTTTGTCTCTTGCATCGATGAGAAAATATGATTGATGTTTCTGTTATGTTGTTGTCATTACAATATACACTGCTAATCATCAACAGCTGGACAACATCATTAATGAGCACTCTTTATTACGTCAGTCTGTAGTCAAGAAACACATGCATCTGAAAATGAGTTCTGAAGCCAACTGAGTTTATCCAGTAAAAATATCTCAGTACAGGATGAAGTGAAGACCACAGACCACTGGGCATTTAAATTTATTTTTTTGATATAGTAATGCAGTAAAAACTATAAAAACCCAGTTAGTTTTAATCATAAATGCAAAGCTTTGACCTTTAGCTTCATATTTTCCATTAAATACTGGATTGAAGATCAGATTCACCTCAACAGATCAAATTAAGGAAACTGCATAGGGAAATGAGGCTACCCATGGGGTGTTGAAAATGTGTACTACAAGCCCATTAGCTCAAGCATGTATATTACGTATGCATAGCCATGTGGCCTACTGACAATGGATCTCTCTCTCTCTCATAACAACAATCAGATTATTGTGCTGAGAGCAGAATGAGACAGAATTTGCATATTTGTTTTGTATGTTAGGTTGTTGAGTGATGTGGGTTCCACAGACTTTGTTTGGGTATGATCCCTTTCTTTTTGTACAAGGTCATTACCACAAAATAATAATTATTTATTTTACATATGATTTTCGTACACTGAAATTATTATTTTTCTCTGTACAAAAAATAACATTAAATACGGTAGTGCTATGTAACATCATCTAATGGAAGACAGACAACAGCCCATTCCATTAGCTATTTTCGTCTATGATCAGTGGAGTTAAACAAAATATTTATTGAAAGTGAAAGACACCTTGAGTTAAGTGTGGGATCTTATATATTTAACCTTCTGGCTTGTGACAAAATCCTCTGTGATTGGTGTTTATAATCAATTATGAGACTAAACTTTTATGGTCAAATACATTTTTAAAACTATATTTTATTCTCAAAGCTTTTCCTTTCTGCATGCATTGTAAACATGTATGTAAATGGTTAAATCATTCTTGCTCTACTATATGGGGTCAAAACAACTATCTGACACCAAAACAAATGAAAACTGTTTTGCAAAACTAAAGAGTGGTTATCTGCAAAGAACTATATTTCCACCAATTTGAAAGGGTACAGAGAGTCTGAGTGGTCTAAGGCAATTGGCTTTAGATTCCTCATATTTCACAATGTAAGAAAGATTGCCATTAGCTTTCCTGTGGGTTGGTGGATCTTCACATGAGTTTTCCAAGGTTTTTCCTACACCGAATATATAGTTGCCGTATAAAACCTAACGTGCTGAAAAATGGCTTTAAACCCAAACCCCCTCCCAACCCCAACCAATTCTACAATGCTGAAAACTATTTTGAAGATAAGAACAGGTTTTGGACCTACTTAACATAATACACTCCATACTCTTTGGACTCTATTCTCTCCCAGCCTGATGGAAGACTCTCTTTCTCCAGCGGGTGACTCCAGTGAGTTGTCTGAGTGTTGTGGTCAATATAGTATTTCCTACCCCGCACTGTCCAGTCCACTGACCACCCAAGGGGCAATGGAAACTCCTCCTGTCCTACATATCCTGACCCTGCTAACATAAAATGATCACCATTAAAAATTAATCACAACATCATTTAAAAAAATACTAAACACCTCGAGCAGACTCAAAATTTCAAACAAATCTGGATTTCCACAAATTTTCTTATGGAAAAAGACCAAACACATTTTTGAAGGTCATGCATTTAAGAAACTAAGTTCAATGGTTCTCTTTCTGGTTGTTCTGCCTTATCCTGAAACCATGTGAACTGCTGAACCAATCTTGTGTATATTGTTAACAAATTTTACAAGGGAAATGGCCAAAAAATTTCTGACTAGTTTATAACGTTGATCCTTACCAGATAAAGACTGACACTGATATGTCCAATACATTTCTGTTTCTGTGCAAACTAGATTCTGATTCTTGATCAGAATTTAATGTTTTTCAGCAGAGTGAACAGTCAGACTCAAGTGTCTTTCAACTGGCATGTCTCTGAAGGCATGAATCTTTAAAATGTTCTTTTAATCAGATTTGGATCTAAAGATTGTTTATTAGTGCAATTTGAATATATGAGGAGGTAGATAATGTTCTTGGCTTTACAGATGTTAATGTGAAACACTCTCTAGAATACCAGCTAAGCCTTTGTATGTAATGGTGTACACAACCTGTCACAGTGATTTACAACACCCTCTGATGAATATTAACTGAAAAGATAAAGGAGTAATTAAATGTCACATATTGGTGTTGACTTGAAAAACATGCATTTCAAAAGTTGATAAGTGTGGTTTTATGCAGAAAGGCAACTTTATGTTCAATTAAAAAGTCTGTAACTTCACTTAAGCCAGATTGTGTTCTGATTCAGTTTTCAAACCATATGGAGGTCAATGACTTCCTGCTAGATCTTTCAATGCAGCATAATTTTCAAGGTTTTAATTCATGTAGCAATGGCAAACATCTCTGCTGTTAGTAATACCTAAATCAAAATGACAATACATGTTACTGTCACCATCCTTTCTTCCAAACATGGCCAAGTATCCAAAAATAATTTTTTTTCTTTTGTGCTAACTAGTTATTTTACTTTTCAAAAGGCTGATTGCCCCATCACCTTCATTTTCTGGATGACATTTCCAGATCATGCAGAAAGTTCATCTTATACACAAAAGCATGTCTGGAAAAATTTAAACTATGACAATTGTGCTGTAAAATGTCATCTGAAATCAGCAAATTAACATTGAACTGATCTGGGAAGTTTCATAGCTGACACAAACACTTAAGTGATTTCCTGATATAAACATAAGAATAACCTGATGTGGTTGTCACAGTTGCATTGATGTCTTGTTGTGGGGGTTGAGGGTTGGTTTGATTCGAGGCTGTGGTTGTATTTTGCTGGGCATAGTGATTGCGGATCTCCTGGTGGTATTGCTGGATCTGGTAATTGTCATCAGAGTTTAAATAGTCACTGTTTATATACTTAGAACTAAGACCTTCATCTGCAAAGTAAAATCAGTGAAACATTAAATTTCTTACATTAGCATTAGGATAAATATATTTCTGTAAAAATTAAAATTTTTTATAATTTTCAAAACAAATGCATAATTATTTTATTACAATTAATTTTACCATATTTGCCTCAAAGTTTATCAAAATTATCATGGAACCAAAGATTATTAGGAGGAAAAGAAATAAAGGCTACAATATAAATAATTAATTCTGTCGCTGCTGGGTCATATGCGAGGGACTTTTAATTACAAGTGGCAAAAATCTGATAACACAACATTTAAGGGAAAAAACCTCTCTATTCATTATCAAATTTAAATTCTCTCTTTCTCCATACTTTCAGTGTCTGCCATTAATTGTACAAATTGCACTTACTTTGTATTTTAAAACTGTAAAAATCAAGTCATTGCAACAAAGGCCCACAAAGGCTTGATATTGCTAACCTGGCTAAAGTAACTTAACAGCTGACCATTCACTAAGCAAGCTTATGTTGTAATACAAGAACAGAACCTAACTACCAGTAAATACAAAACTTTCTATCATGCTAATCTTTATGTTATGATAAAACTTCTTTGTAAAGTAAGAATTAATAAGCACAGTCTCTTGCTCATAACTGAAGCCATCCATCATCTCGATGATAATAAACACAACTAATCAAGAACATGGTTCAAGAGGGGAAAGAAGCAATCAGATGCAACATCAGCTCATTAATGTCCATGGATCAAACTTACAAACTGCCCATGATCTAGATGATACAAGTCCATATTCCAATTTTGATTAAATGCATTTCTGAGTGGTATTAAATATGGCAAATCAAATCCAAAATCACTGCTTAAATATGCATGGATTTAATTCATTATTGTCATTGTCCAAACTCTTAATGATGATAATAATCAGATCATATGACTTCTAGAGAGGTAACAAGATCAACCAATCAGATGCAAGATTACATCATTAATATACATTGATCTAATTCATTCTCACACTGACCAAAGTTCTTGAAGATATAAGCCAATATATAAAACTTAATGAAAACAGGATCAGAAATATGGCTTCCAGAGTAGCAACAATCTCAATCCATCAGATACAAGAACACCTTATCAATGTTTTCCACTAGATAAACAGCTGACAGCTATTATAATATGAATGACTTCCCTCATTCAATTTTCAGTTATTTCATTTGTTGAAAGTCTTTTATGTCTTACTATAACAGGATTCATTTTGTAAGACAGGTCTTATCCAATAGTTTCAGTAACACATTCACATGATTGTTGTGGTAATGTTTCCTACTGTTACATATATACACATGACAGAAAACTTGTTCATGGAACCAAACATACTTCCTGGACTTGTGTGTGGGATGCCTTTATATGTCCAAAGTAATTTAAGAAACAATGCAATGGCTAAAAAGCTTGAAATGTTGTTCTTTAAAATAAAATATTACTAATCAAAGGCTCTGTTCATAAATATGTTGTTTAAATGAAAACACTATAGTTCAATCAATTTTAATCAACATTAACAGTAAATCAGGCTGATTTATAATGTGCACTTCAACCAATTTTCATCAGCTTCAGCCTTTTGAAATGAAAATGTGAAATATATTAATTTAGTTGGAATGGGTAGTTTTTGCATCAATGACAATCACATATATGCTGATTAATATATTTACTAATTAAGTAAACATTTATGAGCAGTAATCTAAACTAACTATTGAAGCCATATCTATGATATACATTATATGCACCAGGATATCAAATCTGGACACAGAAATATTTTCTTACATTGCATGGATTAACAGATTCAGGAAATACGTCTCTCTAAGGCCTTTGTGATGTGATGGACAGATGATCATGGAGCTCATCAGTAAATATCAAATTGCAAAGTTTAGTTAAATCTATACTTAATATTTTTGGAAGACAAAAACAAGATACTTAAAATGGATACGTTTAAACGCACCTTTGCAAAACTTAACTGACCACCGCACTAAGCAAGCTTATGTGGTAATCTAAGAATGTATCCTACGTACACGACTCCCAAACTATTTCCCATCCTCATTTTTCCTATTTCAGTCAAGTCATAAGTTATTATGCACAGTCTCTTGCTCATAATCAAAGTCATCATGACTTTGAGGTTACTAATATTTACTTTTGAAACTGACCTTAACAATAAAAGACCACATTCGAAGTTTTATCAAAGCTGTATCAGAATTAAGGCTCAACAGTGTTAACAAACTTGAACAATCACATGCAAGATCACCTTATAAATAGGCACACCTCTTGCTCATTTTTGATAGTCCAAGATATAGACAATATAAGCATACATTCCAGGTTTTATCAAAATCGGATCATGAATACTGCTTATTGAGTATTAACAAGTTTGGCTAATCATGTGAAAGGTAACATCATTAATATATATGCATCTGGCTCAATATCAAACTCATCCAAGATCTCCATGGTATTTCAAGTCTAATTAAAATGGGATAAGAAATATGGCTTCCTGAATGGCAACAAGTTAAAAAAAACCCAAATGCAAATGAATTCCTCAATATGCACACATCACGGTCATTATCACAATTAACCAAGATGTTGATGACATAAGCACATATTCTAAGTCTGATCAAAGTCAGATCAGAAATATGGTTCCAGAAGCCTAACAAGCTCAGCAAATCAAAGGCAACATCACCTAATTGTCATGAATATATCATGCTTAACATCAAATTCATCTGAGATCTTAATGATATAAGCATATATTCAAGTCTCATCACAAATCAGATCAGAAATGTGGTTTTCAGAGTGGAAACAAGCTGAGAAAATTGGATGCATGATAACCTCATTATTTTGCATGGCTCTGACTCATTACTGAACTTGTCAGCAACCTTAATGATATAAGTATATATTTTATGTTTCATCAAAATCAGTTAAATATGGCCTCCAGAGTAGTAGAAAGATTAACCAATCTGATGCAGGATCACCTCATCAAGATCCACAGATCATGTCCATTAACAAACTAATCCAAAATTTTGATATAAACCCATACTCCAAGCCTGACTGAAACTGCATACAAAATATGGACTACAGAGTGGTAACATTTACTTCTCAACGGATGGATGCACAATGCATGATTCACAATAGATGGCAAAGGATGGGTGCATGGCCATAACTACATAGTGAGCTAAAAATGAAGTTACTGAAGTGGTATCATTTAAAGTTTGACAAAAGTCCATTCACAATTGTTAATGTGCCAGTACAACTAAAAATCTGAACCAGGACAATTGACCTTACAATCAATGACATTGTTCGCTGGAATAAAACTAACTACAAAATCTGGTCAAAATATAAATTTATAACTCACTGTGTTTTTAAGTTAAACGAAGTACAAAAATGCAAGCGATGACCTATATTTTCAGGCCATGGCCAAAAGATCTAGTTTTCAAAACTCTTTCACAAAGGTTCAGATATGATGGTAGTAAATTCTGCACCATTTTTATTAAGAACCAACTAAATAATGCTGTAGTGCTGAGGCAAAAAAACCCATGTTGATATGACATCCATTCAGGACATGTAGCCTTATTAAGATTTTCTGGCAGACTGGATCAGCATTATTGTACAACAAAAACAATTATATATAGCAATATAGCTGTTTGTTTTTCTTTAAATGCTGGTGTGACCATCTGTTCAGGAAAAGTAGCTGCTAGGAGATTTGTCTAAATTTGGGAGACTGAATGGGCATCATATTCATTTAGGACCAACTACAAATAGTGACAAGACATTAAGTGAAAACTGCATGCCTATACAATGGTCACTTGAGGAATAATGATAGCAAACATTTCATGATGGCCACTATGTTATAGGTCTGCCCAGCATTTTTTTTATTAGTACTAACTAGATATCTCAAGAAGTCTTTAGTGAATCTCTTGTCTTTATAACCATCTGTTCAGAAGAATTAGCTATAATAAAAATTTTAAGATGGCTATCATGGTTGCCATTTTGGCAATCTTATCTGCACCATTCATTTGGGACCAATGAAATGTCATATAAGTCTTTTAGAGAAAACTGTAGTGTTATAAATATCCATTCAGAAGAGTAGCTGTGATAAGTTATTTCAAAGCTGGCCACCACAGTAATCAAACTGGAGGTCTAATCAGTACCATTTCCATTTAGGACTAACTAGATATCAACAAAAGTCTTTTAGTGAAAACCTCAAGTCACTACAACTATCTGATCTGTAGAAACAGTGACAAGATTTTCAATGTGAACTTAAGGTCTAATCATCTCTAGTTTCACTGACAACCAGCTATACAGGAAATCTTTCTCAAACGCAATCTAAACTACCGCCATCCACTTAGAAGTAGCTATAACAAGGTTTCATGATGGCCACCATACTGACTCTATTGGCTGTCAAATGGGCATAATTATATTTTAGGACCAACTACATATCATAAGAAGCATTTTAGTGAAAATCCCATGTCACCATGACTATTGATTCAGAAGAAGCAATAATAAGATTTTCAAGATTGCCACTATTGACTGAAAATTGGAGGTCTGATGAGCAACATTTTCATTTAGGGCCACCTTTTTTATCTTTTAATGAAAATCCCATTTCATTATACAATGTGCTGGAAGGCTGAATTCAAGACATAGGAGAGTTAATTCCTAATTTTAACGTGATCATTAATGTATATGATTCTAGAAACAAGGGTCCTCTGGAAAGACGTCTGATTTGCAAACCATGCCATAATGTATACTTTTTGTACATGTAATCTGAAACGCACAATCTTTAACACAAAACTTACCAGATAAGCTAAATATTGAAGACAATAATAATGCTACTATAAATGTGGTACCTATGCTAACTAAGCTCCATGTGGTCTTAGTTAAGACCACAAAATATATAAAAGATACATGTAAAACAAAACTAAAAGCTAACCCTCTTGGACAGCACCATAATTACTCAATCTGTTGCTTTGTGTTTGATAATCCTGTTGGTACACAGACGGATGGCTTCCACTGCTACTCTGATACCCAGAACTGGACTGATTCCTATTCTGATTATTTCCATATGAACCAACGGAGCTTGTGGATCCAGTTGAAATATAGGAGCTATCTGTAGATGTGTTTGTAACATTAGTTTGAGTCAAATATCCTCTCTCAGAATAACCTCTTCCATCCAAGTTTATGTTTTTCATTCCTTGGGAAATGTATGACAAAGAATTATGAGCATTTGGAGACAGGTAGGGATGAGAAACAACTAGAGTGTTCTGTGCATGAGAGGGGGATGGGAATGTTTGTCTCTCTGATGATGCACTCCCTGGAAACCTGCTAGGCAAGGCACCATGCTGAGTTACAGAGGGAACAAGGTTTATGGGTGGAGGGCGACTGGTAAAGGCAATGTTGCTGGTACTTGGCTGAGGAACATATGAGGCTGGGGTTTTTCCTGTCTTCCGCTGTACAGTGGGCTGCCGAACTGGTTGATGATATGCTGAAATGGACAAATCCAGTAAATATTAAATTAAAAGTTTTAGCTTAATTTTAGTTTAATGTAACAGATGAAAAACGTAGCTTATCAAGGTACAACTACAAATTATTTAAAAAGTTCTAAACTATGCATTGAAAGTTAGGTTCTGACTGTCAATTAGATATAGATTAGTACTCTCCATTAGACTTATAGAAATAGTTTGAAAATTTAACAGATGCTGCTTTTGAACCAAATATACATATAATTATAGTCAGAGACTTCAATGTACATCTTTTATTGATTTCTAACTCTAAAGTTCTTTTATATATAATGCAAATCCTCAATTTTGAAAAATGTCATAACAAACCCCACTTATTCAAGTACATCATCACACACATCATGGATACAATTTTTAAAAGTAATGCATGAACGCAATAATGATATAATGGAAATTTACAGGTCCATATGAGATAATGATAACCCTTAAGTTACAATTTCAACCTGTATCAATTTTCAACAGACTTTTGGTTAAAATACATAATTGCACAGGCAAGCTAAATTTAAATTTTTTTAACCATGATCAATCTTCAGTTGACTGGTAAGACTTCTCAGTAGTAGTGAAGAATACTAGCAAAACACAAGTTTATTCAAAAATTACATATTACAATATTGCACAAAAGCATATACAATCATCTTACACCATTAATTAGAATCAATGATAAACTATTGTTTGACTTACCTTAATGGCAGAAAATCTGGAAACTCTATAGATTGCAAAAGAAAGATCTTACGAACTATCAAGTCAGACTCAAATATAAAAAGAATACAATGAATGACACATTATATACTGACCCTGTGTTAAAAAGTATTTTATGTAGGCACTTATATTACATTGTTGAATTTGTAGACTATTTACCTTTGAGTTTCAATGACCTTGACCTTTGGTCAAGGTATGATGTCTTGCGGTGCAGAAACCATTATGTTCTTATTAAACTCACCATAGCTGTACTCTCTGACCTTCAGACACCAGAATCTATAGGTGTCTTTATTAGTCTAAGAGCAAGTCATCTGCAAAGTTTGGTCTAATAACCTATTCTGCAAAACAGTTATTCTAAAAAACTCATTTTTCTTTGAGACACAATGACCTTGAGCATTTAACCATAAAATCAACAGACATATATCTTGATTGTATGCCCTTCATAAGCTTTGGTAAAGGTACATGGTCTTGAACTTAACTTATTATGCAAGAAACTTATTCTTCTTTCAACGTGGCCTTATCTTTGAGATTTTTTGACCACAAAAATTGATAGAATTCTTCTTCGCCCCAAGTGCAAGTCATGCACATATTGTTTATCTTTTTATCAGATAATTACTTTATAACTTCTTCTGCAGGGTAATGAAAATCCAGCAATATTCTTTTATTTTCATAATTTTATAAAAGATTCAACAAGATTTCAACAATAATTTGCAATGCAAACTATCTTTCCTTTTATCTTTATATTTTATATAATTAGTTAACATTTTTGTTATATGCCACTTTGTTGATTCTGTAATTTTGGCATTTTTATTTTATTTAGGGATGGGACAAGGCATTTTAAGTTATTAGATCTTTATTAGATCTTCTGTCTGTACCTTTTTAATTGCTGTATATTTTCAGCAATAAAACAAAACCAAAATGATTCATGTGGATTGACAATCATTGGTTGAAGTGAGGGACTACTGCAGAATCAATAAAACATCAATACCACAACAATAACCTTCCAACTTTTAAAACTTTTTAGGAGGCCCTGGATAGCAGAGTGGTTCAAGTTGCTTGCCTTTACAGATTACTTACATTACCTCTGTCTGCATGGGTTTAAGTCCTGGTTCAACCAATGTGGGTATATCAAAACCATTTCTAGGAGCTTCCCATGGGTCGGTGACTCTTCCACAACCAAATATTATGGCCACCATGTTGCAAGAAATGGCAATAAACTCCATAAAATCAACTTTTTAAGGCAGGTATACAAAGAAAAATTTTGCCTATTCCAGTTATCTACATTATTCCTCTCAATGCTAAAGCAGGGACCACACGGGGGGGAGGATGTGTCAGGTGCAATAGTTACCCATGTGCCTGCCATTTCAACTAAATATGCACACAAAAAAAACCCCAATGCAGACTTTCTCAAACTTGTCTTCATCAACCCCTTTTTCATCATACAATATTGACATTTGTGTCTTATTCCTGTATAAAACACATCAAGCAGTTTTAACATAGTATTTTCTTGCTTTTGATTAACCTTCAATTTAATGATTGCCTGCGGTTATGTTTCAATTTACAAGATTTCTTCTGAATATTCACATATGAAGCTTTAAGAAGCAAGAGAAATTCCATGCACATGTAGCCTAAAAGTAAATGTATTACTTTACAGAGGTTTTAGGATGATTATTAGTAAAGGTAAACAAGTTTACTTCATATTTCATACTGTAAAAGTTGGGAAATGAGACTTCTATAAAACCAAAGTTTTACAACAAATTAGATGCATCAAACTATTGAAAAATTGAATAGTTTCAAAAAGTTCATAATTCTTTTGTTTTCATGCTTTTTAGTGCTAAAGTTTAGAAATACAAAATGATGAAAACTATCAGGGCCTCCCTTTGCACTATGAAGTTTGCCAAATTAAAAATTTTGGAGCCACTTTTCAGCCAGAGGAGCAATTTTATGCCAAGATGTATGGACTTGAATATATGCATAATATTATACTAACTCTAGTTTTAATCCATATAAAAAGAAAATAAAACAGTTTTTACATCTGTTAATTACATTTCAAAGTACAAGAATAATTATTAATATATATAACAATTCCATTATATAAACATGAAGTTAAATGTTAATGTTCATCCAACAAGTTGATGAGGACCACTCTAGTCATCCGAGGGTTAGAGGGGCTGGTTCTGTTCTGTGCTTGCGCAGGTGGCTGATA
>QKMX01344593.1:2159-15209 GCA_003401595.1 Venustaconcha ellipsiformis | reverse complement strand
TGTATAATGAAGTACTTTATTCATTATTTAATAACCACTTTTACGCGAAGTTTCTGCATTAATATTTGTTGATAATTCTTTTGTTTTGAAGATAATATCATAATGTCTTCCACTTTAAGTGAAACATGAAATTGGTTAAGATGTTTTCAAAGCGTTCCTGCCATGTAAAACAAATGACCTCGTGGCTAAAGTGACTTAAATTAATCTGCTATTAAATGACCTAAAACATTTAAAACTCACTTACAACCCAACGGGTAGTCTGTTTTGAAAGGATTTTTGTTTTCTTGTCAAAATATGAGAAATGAATATAAATGTATGACTAAATCTAAATCTGTAATCTGCATACTGGAAATACAAAACATATCTCAACATAAATAAAGGGGCACCACCTACCTTCCAAAGGGGCACCATCAGGTTCATGTGTGTATTGACAAGTATAATAGACTGTTCATTGGGAATCGTATCGATACACGGCACATGTGTATCATTTATTAAACTAATGTTCTTTTCTTCTTATTGCATCTGTAGAAGAATAAGCAAAACTCGCAGAACATTTTTGGAGACGGTGCCTTTAAGTCTTATTTTACCAGGAAGAAATGGTGAAAATTCTCAATTTCATTATTACCTATAAAACAAAAGCAACTCAAGAAGCCACATTTATTGAGATCGCTGGACAAAAATTAAGCTGTAGTAGTTATGCATAGGTGACAGGACATGAATAATTCTCCCTTGGTTGGTACCTATTGGGGTTCCCAAACCCAGACATGGTGGCTGAGTGGTCTATTGCACTCACCTTTACTGCCTTTCACCCCAGTCCAACTGGGTTCCAGTCTTGGGCTTAGCCAGTGTGGATATGTGAAAAAGCTTGCAAGTAGCTTCCAGTGGGTTGGTGGTTGTTAGGGTTTTAGATGGTTCTTCCTCCACCATTTATACTGGTCACAATGTATAACGTATCTTGTGCTAAGAAATGGTGTAAACCCAAGACTCCAGCTTTAAGTCTACTTAAAAATATTCTATAACAATTAGAATGTAACAAACATATTTGTTGAATTTCCCATCACCCCCACCACAACAGAGGGGACAGGAGTTATTATAAAGCTTGCTTCATCATATAATCATAGTGAAAACACAACATGTAATGAATTTATAAATACTAAAAAAAATGAATAAGGAATGAAGCACCAAATATAAAGTACAATGCACCAGTATATAATAAAGTTAGAGTAAGTACCACATAAAATGATAAAGCCACAGCACTGTCAAAACCACTGCATATAATGATTAAACCACCAAATATGTCAAAGCAACTTGTATGACCTACCACATACTATCAACAAACCACGTTTCTCCGATAGGCGACCAACAAAATTGACCAATTCTAAAGATGGCACATTGAAGCAAATCAACTTATAAATTACAAATACAGGTACTTACAAAACCTGATTTGTTTTGTTTATGCATGTTTTATATATATATATATATCTTGTGATTCAGTGAAATTATTTCAACTTCAAAGCACCATGTGAACTCCATGATAAATGTGCCAGTATACCACAAATTTGGCTGCTGATATCATTCGAGAACTATCTATTGGCCAAAGTTTGTGAATGTCTTGCACTTAAGGTATAAAGAAACCTAATGGATTCAGTGGTCTAAAGATCAGAGGTCATGGTAAGCATGATAAAGAAACGATGGGTTCTCAAGTTCTTTTCCAGATTGCATACCTTGACCAAAATTTAGTGTCATAAGATTCTTTGGTCAGTAATCTTCAGTCAACTTTGCTCTTCAAGTACATCATACCAGTTATTATGTATGTAAAATTTTCAGAATAAATTGTAGATTCAGATATCTTAGAATTCCCACTGTAGAATTAATATGCAATTGATAGTCTACTAATTATTTCGGATTGTGTATTCCAGCATGGCTGAAGCAGCTGATGATAACATTGAAAAATTCAAGAAGGAGAATAACATGGCATTTATCGTAGGGTATACAGGTGAAACAGGCAGAGCTTTGGTAAAGCAACTAGCCAAGGACAAGATTTTCAAGAAGGTTTTTCTCATTGGCAGAAGAAAGGTTGAACTACCACCCGAGGTTGGACCTGAATTTGTAAGTATTTTGCCTTTTAAATTCCAATTTGTGAAGGCTCGTATATGCTGAATGAGTACATTGAACTGGATTGTGGTTTAGAAAAATACTCCAAAAGGCAATAAAAATAATCAGTTTTGCAAATTCTGTGCCAAAATTGTTTACAGTGCCAGGTTTTCCTATATGAAAGGCTTTCATCAGTGAGTTATGTCAAATTGGATTGCACCACAAGAATTGTTGGTCCTTTTTAATATTTTAAATTTTTAAATACTGAATAATGCTTTTATTTTTATAATCTTCTGAATAATTGCAATAAGCTTTGCCTGCAATAGTTGATTTTTATTGCAATGTATATGTTGAAAATTATATGTTCTTTCTGGATTTGTAAAAAGGTATCTGACTTACCTTTAATATATTTGAATTTGTGTATAACAACATTAGAAAGGAGTTTGTTGTTGGTATTACGTGACTGTTGGACGTACATTGTCACAGTTTGAGGTTTGTATATGCTAGGCCTGTTGGTAAGCAGCTACTATGTGCTGTTACCGCACAAGTGGTGGCAGATTCCAGTTTTTTTTAATCAGCAATTGCTCTGACCCAATTTCCAAACTAAATATCCAAGTGTGAAAAAAGGGGGGGAGGAATATTTGGAGGAAACATGGATTAGAAAATGGACTTCCATTCAGTTTTAGTCAAATTTGTAGTCCAAAATGTTGAATCTCTGAGCTGTACTTTGGTCCTAAACTTTAACAGTGTGACATGTAGCTTGAAGCATTGGTTTCAGATCTTAAATATATCAATGGAGAAAAGAAAGATTGTTGTCCCTTGTATTATTTACTAAAATACTGCAAGCGCCTATGTGTATCATTGTAGGTTTGGAGATTGGTTTATCGCATTACAAGCAGCATATGTTGATCCTTATTTATACAGTAAGTTTATTATTTTGGTCTCTGTCAAAATTTTAATTACCCATTTTGTAAATATTTTTTTTTAATGATGGATTTTAACTAAATTGTCTTAAGGAGTTGTTTGAAAAATCTTGTTTTGGGTTTTATTTTTCTTTTAGAAGACAAGATTCTAATACTTTTACATTTATTGTTTTTTTTTCATACTGTGGTAGGAAATGTTTTCTTTATGCAACATGCATATAGATTTCTATCTTGATTTACAACTGATTTTTCTGATTTCTTGAAAATTTAAGGTTTAAAAGAAACACTTAATTTATGTTCATTGTGTTATTGTTGCCATCTTGTTTTTCGCTACTTGAATGAATTGTCATATCAACATGGGGTTTTCACTAAAGACTTCTTATGATGTCTAGTTGAGTTCAAATTAATATTGTGCTATTCTTATTTGCCAGTATGGCCACCACATATGTTTTCTTGAAAATCCTGTTATTGCTACTTCCCCTTGATGGCTGGTCATATCGATGTTGTTCAATCATTAGAAGACTTTTTATGTCTTGTTGAACCAGAATTGGAAATGGTGTGAATCTAGTATCCAATATGACTACCTTGGTAGCCATGTTGTTTCTTACAACCCCCCTCCCCAAAACCACAAAGTTATATCAAAATGGGGTTTTCACCCGATTGTTGGCCATAGTTAAATGTTGATCTAACATCCAATAGAGCCAAAATGGTGGCCATCTTGAAAGTAATGTTATTTTTACTCCTCCCAAACAGATGAACATATTAAAATGGTGTTTTCACCTGCAGACGTTAGTGTCTATTGCAAATCCAACATGGCTACCACAGTTTTCTTTAAAATCTTGCTGTCACTACTCCCTCAGAATGGATGATCATATTAACATGGGGTTTTTGCCAAAAGACTTAAGATGTCTGTTTTGTTCTAAATGAAAATTGTGTCAATTTGATATCCAATATGTCCACCACAGCAGCTACTTTTAAAATCTTGTTACTGTTTAATATTAGATATGGTTTCAACATCCTGCAAACAAAGAAATGGTCTTATCTTGAATTCCTGGAAATTTTACAAGCAGAGCATCATTCCCCACAAGAGACCCTTTTTAGTGTAAGAAACCTTGGTAAGCATAGTGCTTATTATAAGGTGGGGTAAAGCATGGATCCCATTACTGCATGTAATAGTAACACATTGTATAATGCACCCCAGAAAAAGGCTTACATAAAACACTGTAGACATTTATGACTGTTGAACAGTGTGCGAGTACTGTTGTAGTGGTCATAGATGTTACCTTGGATTGAATGATTTTTTTTAAAATGGACTCTGCGTGTAGAGTTGTAAAAGAAAGATCATTTTAAAAAAAAAAATTCTGAGAAAGGTTTCTGGTTTAATTTATGCTTGTCCTCAGTACAAACCTTACAATATAATATTTATGCAATTTTTTTTGAAGATTCTTGAAAGTTATTTGAGTTAAGAAATTTACTTTTTAAATGTGTTTTTTGTGTCAGCTATTCTCTTTTTATTAGGATTATTTTAGATCCATTCTGATCCTTCATAAATCCTTATATCCATATTTGTGTTATATTTTAAAAGATGTTATGCTTTCATATCTCAATATTTGTTTAATTGATACAGAATATTTAAAAATACATACCATTTTTGTTTCCTAATTTAGGAACAAAAGCAGGTTGACTTTGACAACCTTGACAGTGATGCAGATATTTTTAAGGGTATTGATGTGGGATTTTGCTGCCTTGGAACAACCAAAGGAAAATCTGGAGCAGTAAGTTGCATCCATTTGGGAACCAGAACTTTTCAAACTTTAACTAGTTTTCTGCCATAATTTTAAAATAAAGACTATATTTTCTTCCGTTTTTTTTTACACTGTTGCTCACTTCAGCATGGAATTTAAAATGTATTATCACGTGGTAGCCATATTAATAAAACATTTTATCTTTGCATTCTTGTAGATATTTCTATAAGCATAGATTATGAATCTTTTGCTACATGATTATGTCAGATAAAATGTTTATTGGAAATGTTCATTGTAGTTATGTATACGAGTAAAAACTTTGCCTTTATCTAAAAAATCTGTTTTTTTTTATTCGAAAATCAATGCATGTGTGTGTACTAAAGAAAGCTGTCACAATCTTTATTGAACATAACATTTAAAATCTGGACAGCAGTTTACGGACGATACAGAGATGTATTAGCATTTCAAATTTTGTCAAATATTTGGTCTCTGGTCAAATTGATTTCACTAAGTTAATAATGGAACAACAATGGAAAGAGTCAGTGTTATGTGAACTATATAGAAAAAAAGGGGACTTTTTTCACTGTTTATTTCTAATGATTTGAACCAATCACAGGATGTGTCATAGGTTATCATGCCTAACACCTGCTTCTTTCAAGACAAACATTTTCATTGGCTTATTAATAGGGCATTTGGCTGGAAAAAAAATATATCCACCAGTTAGAGCATGTCTGTGATTGTGATGTTGGCTGCAAGATACTTGAGTTGACTTGTGAGATGCATAAAAGGTTGGAACTGTTGAGAAAAATGTCAGAGTTAATACAGATGAAATTTGAGTGAAAGAGATTTTCTGGGTATAAACTGTATGCATCACTGGGTTGATTGTTCTATTAACATTTAATTTAGTGAAAAGGAAACATTTAATGTAACTTGATTACTTGATTGGTACAAGCTTTCTGCAGCATTTGTTGCAAACAATAATTACAGAGTACCAGTAGCATTGGAGAACTAAATAAAATCAAGAAAGCACAGGTCTAATTTATTGCCAGTGTCCATTAAGACTTTATGATAAACTGATGTCTTAGAATGACTAGTTTTAATAAGAAATTTTGTTGTTTCTTTTCTTAAAAGCTATTAAAAAGAGTCCAGTGGAGTCTTTCTTCACCAATGTAAATTGCTGAAAATTGTTTGGACAGAGCTTTGCCAACTATGCCTGTGCCCTCCCCCCCTGATGTGATCGTCTGGACCCAAAAGGGAGTTTGGGCAGATCCCTTAACCTCCAGTCACTTTACTCATTTTTACAGAAATACCTGACCAGGACGTTACTTTTGTAGAAAAAACATATATTTGTCTTTATTGCAGGCTGGTTTTGTGAAGGTAGACTTTGATTATGTTCTGAAATCTGCTGAGCTTGCAAAGGCGGGTGGGTGTAAACAGTTCCATGTATTGTCTTCCCAAGGGGCAGATAAAGACAGCATGATGCTGTATACCAAAACAAAGGTAATTTTTGGAAAATTGAAACCTTTTTATTTTGCTTGTGAAGCATATGCTTGACACAGGTAACATTTACTCAGTGGTTGAGATTTCATCAACATTTTTCAGATTTTGCATTTATAGCTTACATGCCAACCATTACATGTTTGAGATAATCATTATGCTTCCCTGTGCATGGATTATGCTCTTTTGGTCAATAAATTTTTTTTAAAAATAAAGTAATAAAAAGTTGTTTCTATCAGATTTATATTTTTAATTCCACTTATAAATCTGAGAATATTCTTAAAAAGATAGTTGCTGCATAAGAATAGCAGACAAGTACATACTTAATTGCTATTTATAGCAACAGTATATGATTCATTTTCAAGAAAACAGATGGGTTTCTTCAGATTTGAACTTTTCTTCAAAGATTCTTTGTGTTGATAAGCATGCTAGTTAGTGGACCAGTCTGTACATTTAAGCAAAATGGTGCCAGATGTTATGTGAAACACTTCAGGAAGTGAGTTGTGTATGTTATATGGTGGAAAATGTTACAGCAGATGGCTTTTTTTTCAAACTTCAAAACATGTTGGATAAAAAATACTGGATAAATCAACACCACCTTTCAAACTTTTAACGAAATACGAGAGTAATGTACTACAGCACTCGGAGCACATGATCATGCTCATTGCAGATTTCCTGTTCATGTCAATCAGTGAAAGTTTCAGATTTAGACTGATAAAGCAAGTCCTGAACATAAATATTTCAGCTGATTTTGTGTTTGTAATATGATTCTAATTGAAATGGATCTTGCCCATTGTGACTTGAATTTTGACCAGCTGCAAAAACCAGGTTAGTAGCAAAAATATCTTTTTTGCTTGTGCTGTAATTCTGGCATGCAATAAAAATAGATTGCAGTTTTAATACCCAAATTATGCTTTTTTGTTACTTATGATGGCAATAATCATGCTTAAACCTCTGTGGGTTTGCATGTTTGCTCCTTCAACCTTAGTCCCCTTAATAAGAGCTTGCAATGTTGCGAATTAAATTCTAAAATAATCCAAAAAGTTTTATCAGTAGTTCTAATAAAGTTCTAATTAAATGCTAGTGGTGTTCAAAATAAGATCCAATGTTGAAGTGTTGATTAACCCGTAGTCTTGAATGTACTAAGGTACCAGCAGCCTAAAGTGTGATGGCATGCCAACAGTCCTTCAATTAATGACAGTAATATAATCCAATATGCTCTTGTTTGAATTCACTATAATTCCATTATTAATGTTTGTCCAATAATATTATTAAAGCGCATACCAAATTTTTACCCAAATCAAAAATACTAAACACAACAATACAAATTATTCTACTTCAAGATCTTTCTGCAAGAATAATTTTTTTTTGTATAGATAAAAAAGATTATAAAGCTCTTTGCTTGACCTAGGTCACAATTAGCATTTTCTGGAAGTACTATAACTTATGGAATTTTTCCATTCTTGAACAATCTGTTACTAAATTTATAATAGTGGTAAACATCAGGTGGGTTAGGTATTTTTATGGGGGAATTACAATAACCAAGACCCAGACCCTAATAAATATGTTTACTTCTATTGATAATTATCCTAATATTAACCCACACTGATAGAGGAAATATAGTTGTGTATAATTTTGTTTAGAAAATAAAAACATCGGTGTCTTTAGTCGGGAACACGGTCCAGAATAGAGTTGTACATACTCATGTACTCATGGAGGAAAAAATACTCATTGAGGGAAAAAAATGCTGACAAATACAAATCAAATATACAAAACAGAATGTAATATGTGTGATGATCTTGATATATTATGTACAGTCAGTGGACCTCCTATAATAGACCTCCTATAATAGAAACATTTGCAGCAAATGTTTACATTCGTTGGTTTATCTCCCTTTAATAACATAGGGCCACTAATTATATTTTCTAGCTTGAGATTACATGCATATTGATCTGCATAGGGATAATTCATATACACATGTGCGACACACACACATACACACATCAGTATTACCCAACACCTCTTACAAGTACTTTTGGATGCCTGTACAGCATTCAGATGAAATTTGCATATGAATGCATTTGGGCACCTGTGCACAGTTAACATGGAAGCATTTTAAATGTATACAGTGAATATTAGCCTTTTTGATTTAGCTTTTGTAGTGGCACCTTCATAGAAAACCCCATATTGGAGTTAAATTACCATTATGTCACATCACATGAATTTCTTTTTAAGATACAATTATGCTCTGTTATTTAAAGCAAATGGGTCAAAGTCTTCTCATAATCTGAAGCCATGGATTTCGTTTAGCACTTTCTAGAATTTGAATGGTCAGAATTATGACTATGGATTATTCAGTTTGTCAGATATAAGCTGTGATTTTAATGTAGGCATAGCAGATCATTGATAATTTATCAAATTTAGATGATTTAATGATAAAGATGTAGCCAATAAACTGGTAGATTCAGAGAATGTGAAAGGCTTGCTACAGCTGGTCACACATCTTCACTGACTTGATGGTGAATAAGTTCTCAAGATTTTTAAGCATATCAAAAATTTATTTATTAAAAATAGTTTACATGGCAAATAAGATGGAATTCATTATTACATATTCATTACATTGACAAGACGATCCGACTGTTATTGAAAATTCACTTATTTCATTTAAAGACTGATTTCTCTGTATTTTGTTAATCACTTTGGTTTCACTTTACAGTTTCATACTTTTGATAGGGTTTGATTGTTAAAGAAAAAGAATTTCCAATGTTTTTCTTACTAGCTATCATGGCTGTTTAAAAGAACTTGTAAATCTGTGGTAATGTTAAAAGAACTTTTTATTTCCTTTATTTTGGTGTATGCTTGATGAGTGTAATTTGGGTTATAGAGTAAACAGCTTGGCTTCACTTCAGATGTGCTCCTGTAAAACACACTAATAGCTCTGGTTGATCATTTTCACTTCCTGGACATCAGACTAGGTAAATTGCAAAAATGAGCAGAAAACATTTTACTTTTTACGTATTTTGTAATACATTCATTGCACTTTCGGAAGTTGATATTGCCTGATCTGGAAAAATTTGTTTTCCGGTTTTAATAACAAAGTTATGTACTTCGGATTAGTTCAGGCTGATTATTTGAGCACGTAGGAGCAGCCATTTTGATCAGCTGTATGCTGAGATCCTGTATGATTTCCACATCTCCAGCATGTAAAGAAATTTTAGTCACAGTACATAAAAATAGCCTTTAGGTATGTCAGTATTCCCACCATTGTCCATGCTGTAGATGCAAACAACTTCACCTTACATGTGTCACTTTGTCAAGAGTAAGAAATATCTGTGGAGCGCAACCTTCTTGCAAGTTATATATTTATTTTGCTTCTTTTTTTACTACAGATCTATTCAGAATGGTTCTTGCACCATCACCATACTTATCCATGACTTTCCTTTTAATGACAGGGACAGATGGAAGAGGCCTTAAAAGTGATCCATTTTCCAAGGCTTTCTACATACAGGCCAGCGTAAGTACTTGACTCTGCATCTATTTGTGTAGGATATTGGGTAGACTTCATGACTGGATAGTTTCTGTTTACAGATCAATGTAAAAGCAGTCGAAAGTCACCATCAGGCCGGTCACTTCAGCAAAACATACCTAAACAGCACAGTTTACTTGAACTGGCCTTAACTTCATGTCATTCCCTCCATCTCCATTCATTTCAATTCATTGTGTTAATAATCAAAGTAAAGTGACCACCTATGTGTCAGTATTCTGTTTAGGGAGGATGCGATATGTTAGATAAAGCAATTTTATGCTCTGGTGCTGATTTGATTATGTGAAATTATATAATTTGCTATATACAGAATTCTGCTGAAAACGTTAATTGGGTCCTTGGAAAACTTGTGAAAAATTGAATTCTTTATAGCCCAGTTGGAAAAATGAGTGAAAAATTAAATTTTTATAGCCATTTTGGAAAAACTAGTGAAAAATTGAATTTTTGTAGCCCAGTTGGAAAAATGATGTGATACATAACTCATTGGATGCATCCAGGTAGATTAATAACAAAATTAATCATTTTCATAATATTTCATCCAATAAATCCATAAAAAGAGAAAATCTAATCTCGAAACATTTGCAGAATTTCTACTGTAGTCTGTTATACAATAACTGTGCTATACAAAAACTGTAGTTTGGCAAAATTTTGTAATGTATTTCATCAGTAGTTTTACTATGAAAATAAGGAAAAACAACAGTATTAAACCTATGAACGAAGAAGTTTCAGCACTAAGTGTTTTATATTTTCCACAACTTCATCCAGTTTTGGTTGGAGAGAGAAAATCAATTTGTCCAGAAAATAAGATTCAACAAGGACACTGGTATTTATCTTTCAATGAGTCTTTGTAGGCTATTGGGTAGACTTGAGTATGGTAGATAGTCCAATACAGTAAGGTTGCACTAGGTGATATTAATCACTTTTAGGGGTTTGACTGTCCTTGAATCTCAGTTTTATTTACAGATTTGGCCAGTGAATGGGAGACATGACTTCATTTGTTGCAATATATTCAACTGCTTTTGTCTGTTACACATTTAAATCCACAGTTTAAAAACTTAATATGTTGGTGCATCATCATTATAAATATCACAACCTGACTATAAAAAACTGACTACATTTTTAATGCAAATAAAGTGCATTTCATGTTGCTGCAGACATAATTGGTGTTATTCCCATCTTGCATACTATACTACCAACTTTTGTAATCAGTTTCACCTGTTTTTATCTACACTAATCTTGCTATAATTTACAGAGAAAAGTTCATTTTTTTAATGAGGAGGTTTGTATTTATAAAAGAATATTTTTTAGGTCGTATATCAGATACGTTTGTAAGTGATGCAGGAATAAATTTCATGGCACAATATTCTTAATTTTAGTGATCTCAGTTTTATTTAGGTGAGAGCAAAGAATGTAATGCCTTTGTTTATACTCCACCATGGTAGCTGATCCAGTAATAGGATTCTAACCAGCACCCTTATAGTCACGAGTCAGGCACACTTACCACTGAGCCACTGTGGCTTCTGCAGATATTGGTCACCTCTTAACGATATGCAGAAGGGTGCATAGGGCTTATTCTACATCCTGGGTCCCACACAAGATGGATGGTAAATAAGATTGCCTCCTACTTATAATCCAACACTCTCCTGCATGTGGTAAGAGCTAACTAATGGAGGCATAGTTACATTGGTTCATTGGTTAGCATGCTCAACTCACAATCAGACGGGTGCAGGTTGGAGTCCTACAACTGGATAAGACTGAGTCAATAACCATTTTCTTGGGCAAGGCTCTTTACTCTAATTGCCTTGGCACTTCATACCTAACTAGTGTTAATGCACCATAAGACACCATTTAGTTTTTTGTGGCATCAAAGTTTGTGGAAAAATACAATTTCTGTGAATGATGTAAAGCATTTTGTGTGTATTTTTTACCATAAGATTTCTGGTGAATGAAAAGGCACAAGCTAACTATTCATAATGAATTTAGAATTTAGCAAATTTAGTCAATAAAGTTTTCCTTCAAATATGTTCCCCAAACACAATAACATGATGTGAATATAAGCATACATACCATCCATTATGCTTTTGGCGTAATCATTATGCTTTTTTCCACAAAATTATGCTTTACGCGAAAACATATATGGATTATGCTTTTTCGGTATATCACCCTTCCCAAAAAATTGTTTTTATTAACATCNCAATAATCCCACAGACCGTATTCTAGAACAGACGCTTCTATGTAACTGATATAGTACGCTCGTCTGTAGGCTTGCATGCACTTTCCAAAAAGTACAGTATTATGTTCTATTAATCGCGGCTGTCCTATTTCCTTTCAATTTTTTTACCTCAGATTCTATTTATAACAGCTGTAAGTCTTAGAGTGAAGAGAGCAGACTAGTTTTTTAATTTATAATCTTTACTCACAGATTCTTTTGTTCTAATTCATCTTTGGTATAGAACCAGTCTATAGGTGTTTGGTGCTATAAAGTCCAATTTTTATTAAGTCGATATGTGTGTTCATGCAAATATATTTTCTTTCAAATAATTTCAAAGATGTATTAGAAAAAGGCAACGTGACAAAATATCATCTAGAGATGAAGACAGTATCTTCGTAGAGGGCAACACCACATTCATTGGAGGATGCATGCAAAGAATTTTAACATTTGGTGCTAAAAGTTGTAAGATTGACTCTCGCCAATGTGTGTGTTAGTGCACAAATATGTTTTAAAAATAATTTCACAGATGAGATGGATCAGAAAAAGACAAAATCACGAATCCTCCAAAGATTGGAAGATGAATATATGAATGGCATAATACAACATTCCATTCTAGGGCAGCATCATGCCATTTGCAGACTGTGCGGAAACAATTTTAATATTGGTAATGGTGGTAAATTTGATGTTGAAAAACACTTGAAAACAAATAAACGTCACATTTGCCCATTTTACTGACTCAAATTCTAAGATAACTTCTTATATAGAGCAGAACCCAAGTGCGGACATGATTGTTATAAATGCAGAGATGTTATTTACTCAGTTCTTAGTAGAACACAGACTACCCTTAGTGGTAACAGATCATGTTGGTCCTTTGTTCAAATGAATGTTTCCTGATTCCTAAATTGTCAAAAATATGCTGTTGCACGAGCAAAATCCACAAGAATTGTTTGGTGTTTAGCAGAAAATACTTCACATAAAATTGCAGAAGTCAAGAAAATTGGAAGATATAAATTTCCTCTTCTTTGTCAGGTTATG
>QKMX01344584.1:8531-19482 GCA_003401595.1 Venustaconcha ellipsiformis | reverse complement strand
ACATGTGTCAGCGGTTCAAAATATATATATAAGGTAAATACATTTTATTTAGAGATAGTATGGAGATTATCATGACACAAATGCATTCCAAAGTCCATGAAACGTTTCAGAAGTTATGAGAACAGACTCAAGTGTCATCAAGGTAGCACGTTTATCTGTTTTATAAATCATAAGTTTGCGAAAATGTCTCCAGTGGATCAGACGGCACGAACCGGATACGGACTTGTGAGATCTTAGAACCTGAGAAGACGCTTCAAATGTGCTAACCTTTCAAATGCTCCATTTACGATACACACCATCTTGTAATACCATATTTACGACAAGATTTCCCACGATTTTCATGCATGCCAAAATCAGAAAATGTCGTTTAAAATAAAAATGGTATCAGAGATTTATTTTTTACATCACATGATGACTTGAATTCATGACAAAATTGTATCCGAATAAGACAGCATAAATAATTTTTCTTCCAGACAAGTTTTCCAAATTCTGGAGTCAGCCGATGCAATTTTAAATATTTACCTATTTTATGATATAAAACTAACATCTTGTATTATTAAGAGAGATATAACGAACTTAGTGTGAAAATACGCTGTAACTCACTCTGGTGATATTGAATCGATTGTCTGGGAGGATGCTTGGAAGAATATATATTTTTATCAAGAAGAATTTCCAGACTAAAACATTTATAATGTCTTGTATTATACTTTTTACATAATGTTCTAAAATGCATTTTGAATATTTTATCACACTTAATTTTTTTGCTGGAGACCGTACATCATAAAATATTTACCCTATGTGTACTACCACAGAGATGAACGCTATTATTAAGAAGTAGGTGAGAAAAAACATATAGTAGCACTGATATACACGTACTCAGAAAAACCCACATATTTTATAAAGTTTAAAAATTAAGTACGCAGAACTATTGAAAAGAACCATATCTACGCATCTTATATCAACCATAATATATGAACATAATTTTTATGGTATGTAGAGATTTAGCGTATGATACAATGAATGCCGATAAATTTGATCTTTGCCATGGGAAACGTGTAACAATGACATTAATGTTGAAGAATGTTTCTACTTGATTGTAAGGCATGCAAATAGCAGTGTCATTTATATGTATTGATATACTTTTATATGCACCTACTGAAGAACGTTTATGATCTGGAGTGCATCGACTAGGACAAATTACATCTTTCATTATGCTCATTTGAGTCTGGAGAATAGCTTACAGGCCATCTGACATTGTGCCATGCGTATAACGTCATGATGGCTTAGTGTTGAGATCTTTATCTTATCTACTAATTTTACTTACACTCATCTTGGTTATTTGTTTCATATGTCCGCAGTGACGATTCCAATTATTACATGATGAAGACAATATATACGTTTCAACTGGGAACAATTTGTTTTAGCTTGACGTGTGAGTGGTTGTTTATGTTCATGTTTGGGTATGTGTTTGCTGTAAAGATTTGACAGAACCGAAGATTGGCTTAAACTAAGAAACAGAAGAGAGGGAAATACAACACGTGTTCTAAAAGAAAACAATAATTTATTTCCATAGGAAGCAAAATAAAAATTTGAAATGTTTATCACAATCCAAATGTATAAGTTCCATTTGAAAATCAGTGGTATGTGAAATAAGTTACAGTACTTAACGTTTTGATGTACCTGCAATCAATAATATACTAATGTGCCAGCAATCTGGATTAGGGGAGATGCCCTAATAGTTTTTTATGTATCACAATAATATAATCTAAATATGTTATTCTCTGAATTCACTCTAATTACAAATTATTGTTTCTGTCAAAGAATATTATTGATGAACACTTTGTATTTCCAGTGAATAATAATTTGAATCAATAATTCCACGTAAGTGATATACTAAACACAATAATAAGACTGATAATACAATTATGAGTCATTTCTAAAGTAAACAACATTATATGAAAAGCTGGGATACAAACAGAGAACCAGGACAAGGATTTTCTAAATTTTCAACAAGGCAAGGTCTATTACTAAAATTATAATAAAGAACATCAGGTAGACCATATATTTTCACTTTGATTACTAATGTCCTAGATGCGGCTTAAAATAAACATGTTGCCCTAAAAAAAAATGAACCGAATATTTAAACCAGTTAAAAATATCAGCTATGTATTGTGTTCTTTATAAATCAATGCCACTCGTAAGGTACACAATTAACAATTTTTGAACAAGGTCAAGTACAAAATAAAAATCTATGTAGTATAGCATATCATCTTTAAAAAACGAAGAATTATTGTAAATTAATTGTACATAACACTATGTCAATGCAAAGTGAAATATATGATGTTCCACATACACATTTTTATACATCTTGAAATGCTTGTCAGTGTCATTGCACGCTGTACTACCAATATATCTACCGTTGTACATCCTCAAGCTTTTGCACGGTTCCCATCTTTGTACATTAATACTGAAAGATGCCTGATTCATCAACTCTTTTTCATTTTTTGTAATACTTATCATGCCTATGATCTTGTTTCGTACACAGATAAAACCTAACTGTTTAAATGAACCTTTAGCATAATATTCCGCTCTTGCATACTAATATATATTAAACATAAATACAGAACGTGCAATCCCCAGTAAGGTATATATTATGTTTTGTATTAATGTAATCTGTTTCTTTGAAAACATCAGTTTTACTCTACTCGTACACTTTTGTGGAATACTTTTACGATCTTCCCAACAACGTCAATACAAAAGTAGTTTGCTCCGTCTTGGTGAGAAAGAATAAGATACATATCCTCTACATATATTTGAGTTCCAAATTAGCATTGACAGAAAAAAATGAAATTATTTATTTATTACTCCTGTCTCGTTACATGAACCAATACAACAAGTTATTTAAAATGGAAATAGACCATTGTAATGTAAATATACACCATCTGTTGATCCTGTTTTGTTGTTTTAATTTCCCTGACGCAGTTTGAAGTAGTTTAATAAACGAAGTCATGGATAATGTTTACATCAAGTCTATCAGAGAAACATATTATTAATACACACTTTAATGTGTCACACAGCCAAATATGTTTTAGATTGGCAACTTTCTTCGTACAAAAGTTTTGATCAGAAATATTATACAGCTTGAGAAGGGTAATTTTTGCAAAACCAAGCAAGATTACCTAACACCTTGGAGTAAATACGTGAGTAGGAAGAGCCGTTTTGTTCAGTGTTATGGTATAAATATGATACGCTTCATGTCCTGGTTACAAGAAGCGAAATCGGACAGCCAGATGAATAGTATATAGCCTGGGTAGAGTAGTATCAAAACCAATAGCCAGAAGAGAAGTATACATCCTGGACAGAGTAGCATTAAATACAACAGCCAGAAGAATAGTATACAGCCTGGGCAGAGTAGTATCAAAAACAGCCTGAAGAATAGTATACAGCCTGGGCAGAGTAGTATCATGAACAGCCTGAAGAAAAGGATAGAGCCTGTGCAGAGTAGTATCATAAACAACAGCCAGAAGAATAGTATACAGTCTGGGCAGAGTAGTATAAAAAACAACAGCCAGAAGAATAGTATACAGTCTGGGCAGAGTAGAATCAAAAGCAAGCTGGCTATTGTGATTACTGATATAATCAAACACACCGTTTCCTATCCTAGGCACATGACTAAGCAGTCGTGCCTAGCAATTACAGCTTAGAAGGGCCGTTTTGTATTTACTAATGCCAATCGCATAGTGCACTGGAAGCCATCATTGGGTAGCACAGGGAATACCTAAACATTAGCCTCCTGTGGACGGCATAGCTTGATAAAGCTACGGCATGACAGCAGAACGTTGTCTATGAAGAATCTGAGGCTGCAATAACCATTAATGTGCCCAAACCAATTCCAAAATCCATTAGTTCACTTGTTCATACTCGATGGATCCGGGTAGTATTTATGACGAGTGAGTTATTCCATGCAGGTGTGTCTCAGTATCGAGTGTTTCGACTGAACTGTACTCTCCATTCTAAACTCAGCAGAAAAAGTCATGTTATCCGACAAGGCAAGTATATTCAGAACCTGGGAAACCTACAGTTTGCCAGCATTGACTTTCCAGTGAAGGCCAGCAACGCAGTCAAGTTGCATTATTGTAACCAGGAAATTCCAGTTAACATCCATGGCTGGGAAAAGAGCAAGAACCCGTTACATGTCAGCAAAAATGAAATGTCATTCGAGGACGACCTTTTACTGCCTGCTACGGTAGAAACAACCCGCTACCTTTGAATAAATTACATAAACCATTTTGGTTTCTAATCACAGCAGAAAAAACAATAACAATAATGTCTATTGCCAATGCATCCACGTCTTCAGTGGAGCTGACCTATTGGAAGCCGCACTTACATCTGACGCCGCAGTGCATCACCTTGCCAGATATAGACAGGAACATCTCACTTTTACAGTACCACCATTAACAAATCAGGGTTTACTACATCGTTTATGCGAGTTCTAAGTCATTGAACGTACGTGAAAGACCCTACTGTCAATCTGGATAAAAGCAGCATGTAAAGAATAGCTGACTAGGTCCTTCTACTGTATAATGGTCTGCTTCCTGGGATAATACAAAGAACTCAGCCGGTGTTATAAGGAGGACGTCGCTACCTTCATCCAGAGCCTTGAACACAAGATGGTGGAGATCTAGTTGGAACTTCCTAGTAGGGTTACAATCTCCATGGACGGTGAAGAAAGTAAGGTCTTATAGTAGGCAAAATACTGCAAATTCGCAGCCATTACAGGCAAGGATAGCGGCGTATACTCAAAATATGTAACATCAAGTTGCGCATATACTCAGAAAAAGTGAAGATACCAGCTGTTCTGCATAAATACTCTGTTAAGACGGTCATCTAGACATTGAAGACATTGGAATGGCTTCAATGAAAACGGTAAAAATCGTTCCAATAACATCGAATAATCATTGTCAATGTCGCTGGGGCAACTATAAGTTACTGACAGCCGCCAGTTGATGAGCAGTAGCCTTGATAATCCGAACATCAAATGCTTCAATAGACATTTTTAACACTAGTTGGTACATAGAGCACAATATTGACCTTCTTACCACAAAAGAAGATGGAAGCGGTGATAAGAAATCCACCGAATGCATGAGGAGACCTTCTGTAGCGAACTCACCAGAAAAGGACTCGAAGAGAAAGAATATAAGCACTCGAAAAGGTTTGAAGGGTCTTTAAATGCCATACCCGGCGCTACACTTTCAAGCTCCTCCGCAGGAGATACAAATGCTTCATATATCGCTGACCTCGCATGCTCAGCAAGACTGGCATCAATATATTTATTTATCTGTGTGTCATGTTGCTTAGCCTCAATGAAATCATCTGTCCTCGTCGAAATCACAAGTAACTGCATTGTGCGTTTGTAAAACACGCTGACCATAACGGCAAGAAAACGGACGTCAGAAGTGAATGAGATGAGATAAAATGAAAAGTACCTAAAAGCTAAATTACGCTAAACGTCACATACCAGCCTAACCTTTATTCTCCAAACTCTCGGCCACTCCTCTTCACTTTTGTTTGTCAACTTCATGGAGTGCTCGCTCATATACCGATACATATAATTGAATCAAATGCTTTATTTAAAAAAGCCTTTAGGATTTGGGTTACGTTTGCAAATCTAGCTGATGTAGATCCTCACTAAACCCAACACGAAATCTTCTTTAACTAGATAGCTCGTGTAAAGAAAGTTACAACTTAAGAGTAAATCGTGTGCTGTATATCTTGATTTAAAATATGCACGACAAGAGTGGCCTCTGCATTGCTCAATTATTGAAGAAACATTAATTTCTTTGTAGCTGGTTTTGGTGACAAGTCCATCCGTATTTTTGTTTGTTGTCTGATCGGCTTGGTTCATATTGAAGCTTTACCGTCTTCGCCAATATTCTCCTTTTTACAAATATGTTATGTTTTAGTTATATATTGGCTTTTAGCATATGAGCCATATTATTTAAGTTGATAATCCAAGAAATATATTACATTCAAGGTCACAGTAATTATACAAAAATGCCTTTGTTGAGAATTGAATTGTTGCAGAACACATGATCGTTCAACTAAGAAGAAGTCCCGAAAAGGATGGGAATTTAAATTATGCCAAATTCATTGCTTGTTTAATACTTCTTGCCTCCACCGTAACACGTTGTTTTTGTTTCTCCTAAAACACAGGTTAAGATGTTTGACGATTAAAACCATGCGGTCAAGTTTATGTACTATATAAGTGGTAACTTACGTTTAGACTGCTCCAAATAATTCTGCCGGACACATTTCATTCACGTGACTTTAAGAACTTTGCATAATATCGTTTCAGATTTTAACAAGATAGAAGGAGAAAATATCAACATTGATAATATGGATACCGAGGTTAAGTAAGTACCCGTAATACAATTGATAGATGTACGTGGTTTAGACCGACTGGGTGTGAGAATAGTTGACAGTGTTTTGCATTAAATATTAAAGGAGAAAAAATGTTACCAGGTGTGACTTAATATTGTTCACCGATGATAAGAAACTACGGCCACTATATTTTCCTGCCCTTAAATATCTCAGCAAAAAGATAAGGCATTTAATTGTCATGAAACATTTTGCAGATTTCGTCGTGATTCTGTCATTTACCGATTTACTAATTTTGTGCAACTAAGGTGGATTTATGTGATTAGGAACCAGATAATCCGGTTCAAAGGTATCGATGGTGGATTAATGATCATTTACCCTGGAATGCCGACTTATGGATGAACACTGATTTACACAGGTTGATTTCAAATGACCATATTTCATATACGTTTTCTACAGGTGTCATTAGAAATGCACATTCACTTTGTTATGATGGACTAGTGATTGAACTCGTCTTATGTATATAATGATTAGGGAAAGATATTTGCAATTAAACTCATTGTTTATGTTTCACACTCAATCTGTCTATCCATCCGCCTCTTTTCACCTTATGGCAAAATGATGGATAGTAGAACAATTTCGTATTGTCTTGATTGCCCAAAAACACGAATAAAAAAGGAAAGGATAGAGAAAAGAGTTTTAAAATCTATCCATTCTAACTCAGTAATGTTTGTTTCCTGTGTAATCAACATAGTTACAGCATTTTCAATACAATGTCATTACTTACAAATATATTTTCGGCATTTGCTTAATTGCTTGATTTTGGTTTAGAATTAATAAAATGATTTGCGTTGATTGGCTTAATGATACACTGTATCAACTATTTGTTGACAGTACCTATATGCACGAAATAAAATGCTTGTCGTAATGCTCTGCCTTATTATTCTACGTCTTAATACATATCATAATGATATTGCGACATATTATGCAGAACCTTTGCATGTCAAAATAAAATGAATTATTCAACTAAGGAGGTAAATGCAAATGATATTCTTTGTGTAATTTCTCTCGGAAATAGATTTTACTCTCCCTGACAAGCACAATTTAGCTTTATGGTAGAACAGATATCATGAGTTAAGTTTCTTATCCACCCTTCAGTTTTCTTCAGTTTAAATTCTCATTCAAACAAATTGAAGTAGCAGTTGAAGAAAGTAAATGAAGTCGTCTGAACAAGGTCATCATCAGATGAATATCGCCAACACACGGGTATCCTTATGAATTTCATGTCATATAATCAAAACAATGTTGAATTACCTCATCCTATGGATGTTCTAGAACAAAGAACGTCATTATTATTATGGATTTGTACGGTTCCTAATGAGAGTTAATCATGAAGTCCTATCCGCCTTATGTTAAATCCATAGGTCCTTTGATGTATAATCGTGAATGTGCCCGGATATTAAACTACTGCTATTAGTGCATTTGAATCGATTAGGGTGTCAACCAAATTATAATTCTGATCTTAACACAGGTAAGTAATTTCCATATCAACTAGTGAAAATAGATATTGTAATAATGTTTTGCTAGCAACTAAATTATATCAATAAAATCGTGTGAAATAAGGTCATCAGATTACAAATATTGCACAAGTACTTCCAATTAATTAGTTTCGCATTATTATTAACATACTTATCGTAATTACTCACCAACGGATGAGATTGTACAATTATTTACTCTCAGAAAAAAACAGTAAAATAGCTGAAAACAGGTATTGTTGAAAATATAACAGCGTACGTTTTAAATTTTCTCACCGTAATGGAGGAAATATTTAAAATGTAGTTTTTATTAATTTCTTCTTATACATACAATGTATGAATACGTATCTATGAAACGTTCATAGGATGGCATGCTAACTTATACTACATTACATTAATTTGGCTATGTTGCCTGAACAATACATTATCTTAAAATTATTTTAGGTATAGCCCTAACGCCGATATATTTAACGTTAAACATTGAAATTTATTGCTATGTATATTTCCATTTTCAGAGATGCACTGAATGAATTGGGGTAAGTAATATACCTAATATCGAAATTTTCAACATTTGTACATGATTAGTCGTGTTCAATATGATTATACTCTTGCGAGTTTGTAAACTGAGCTGTTTTTAAACCTTGTAATTTGTATTGCATGGTTATTGTTTTATTTTAAACCTGAACGTTTATTTGTGTTTTCTTCAGAAATAGTTATTTATTTTATATTTTATATTTTTATATTTTGTTTTATATATTAACTTAACTACCTTTAATGTATGCAGTTTTTATGTTCTTAAAGAGCGTCTTTATATATTAATGTGATGTGCTTAGTAGGTGACCATATAAAAATAACTCGCACACACAGTTTACTATGTAGAATCTCTTACCGAGGCAATTTGGAACGACATTGAACCTTTGTGCTCTAACTTCGCAGTAGAATTAAGCAAACGTACTATCCACAACACTTTTAAGCTTTATAAAACCATTCAGGGACGAAGCAATGCAATGCAATGAGCTTTATGAAACCATTCAAAGACGAAGTAATGCATTGAGCTTTATAAAACCACTCAAGGACTAAACAATGCAATGAGCTTTATGAAACTATTCAAGGACGACGCAGTGCAATGCAAATTCTGTATTTGTATTTAATGAAGTTGTACCATATTTCGTGTTAGCTTTAAAACTTACTTTTTCGATGGAAAAAAATAAATAGTCAAATCATAATTTTTGACTTGACAAAGTGAAATAGCTACGACACAAATGTCAGTAAAGACCTCGTAATACCTTTCTTCATATGCAAGAATATGAATTCCTTTGTGTTCTCAGTAGCATGTTTGAAATACAGTTCGCACTTTGATTGCAAATAAGGAAAAATGTGAGATCACAAGGTTAAAAGTATTCTTTGCTCCGATAAAGTGACCAATGATGTACACAAATGCAGAGCCGTTCTCAAATGGCATAGTTATGTCGACAATATACCATATATTTAGTTTTCTTTTCTTTAAATCAACCATGAAGTCTTGTTAGAGAGGAACGTTTCTGTTTCACGGACAGGATCCAGTAATTGCATTACAGATGGATCTTTAGTGATGCCATGTCAATTTGCCTTGAAATCGTTTGTCCAAAAACCATTATACATATTGTATTATAGTTCATTGTTTCATGCATGCATTTTATAGTTATTTCTGGAACAGCCTAGTTTCTAGTTTTCAAGTTTGACGTCAACTTAGGTTACAATATTCATTGCATACCCAGTCAACCAACATGCTAAGATTTGCTCGTAATTTTGATCGTAATTTAACGTCTGAAACGTGGATTTCATGAGCAAACTCCAGACACATCAAGTATGTGTGATTCCATCTTTAATGAAGACGCGGTACAACGCTTGATCGATTTCATATATATAATCCCATATTAAGATTACCTTTGTAGGTGCTAGTACGAGATAAAGAGAGGAAGTAATAGCTAACACACGTTTTCAGATGCACTCTTTTATTATAAATCGTAATTTTGAATCACATTCTCCCTACGTTTAGCATTCACGAATTGTGGTCGTTACTGTAGTTAACTGTGATGTAATATTTCGCAAAATTAATCAATTTTATGACTTTTACTATTTCATATAGCATGTATAGTTACAAGTCAGACGTTAGTTCATACCTTGTGAAGAATTCGGGCTGAAGGTAGCAATATTTTTCAGATAACATATTTATGAAATAAAGGAATTAAATGTTTTGTATCATTTGGAAGACAATATATCAGTAATTGAACTATAAACGACAATGATGGCTATACAAGGGGAGTCATCATGACAAATATAAAAGCCAATATTATTTTAACAGCATCACAAGGTAACATGCAATGTGTTTCTTTGATATAGAGCTACCATATGTTTCTAATCTTTCATGGTAGTTGACAAAAAATCTGAACGTTCTCACAGTCGCAAAGAAAATGTCAGAACCTGTGTCTTCTCATTCCTATGTAATATGATATATGTGTTGCATGTGAAGACAAACATTCTTGCATTTCATAATTTTAAAAAATTGGAATCGCCATGAAAAGGATTGAAATAGTATTCTCCCCTTCCTATATCATAGAGTTAATTTGGCTTTTCTGTAAACAAGGAAACCATGGCTGAAGAAATGTGATTTACTCGTCTATTCATCTATATAGTTCACTTCTGTTTCGAGTCATTCATATATTTTGTGAGATGTTGGTGGATTGGAGGACGTTAGTGAAACTTAACCTGTAACGTACACCACCTTCCATCGAGTTAAATCTGAAAACACGCAATATAAAATTAATTGATATGATGTTTCTTTGTCTTTACAATATTGACGCTAATTTTTTCATGATTTTGTGCATTTGAGTTCAATTTAAAAAAGGAATAGCAGTGGGTTTCAACGTACAGCTGAATAATAAGTTCCGCGGTTCTAACGAATTATTCCCCGTGCACGTCAAGTCGTTTTCTCAATCAATGTTCTCTCTTCTCAGAGGCTAAAGGTGATGGGTGGAAGGGTTTGGGGCAGCTAATGG
>QKMX01344581.1:0-14956 GCA_003401595.1 Venustaconcha ellipsiformis | reverse complement strand
TGCATATCATTTCTCCTTTGCAGTAGTGTCTGCATGTCTTTTGATATCATTTCTTCCTCCATAGACTATAGTAAAAACCATTTTGCATGAAACACAACTCATGACCTTGATACTTGACAGCAAACACTTAACCTCTGACTTCCAAACATTGTTGAACTTTTGTAATATTTCTTGGACATTCTTTTTAGCACTTGGAAAAGCACATTGTGGCATTTTTTCATGAATTGTCTCAAAGAGATTAGAGCTATTCTTAAATGTTCATGTTAAAACATCTTGAAAAACACAATACCAATTGCACAAGATGAAATATTAAAAAAAATACTTGTACAAGTGTTTTTGCCAAATTCATTTTTTGCTTGGTTGTTTCTTTTTCTTTTCTCTGATGCCAAAGGTAAGCCAATTTTTAAACAGTCACAAGCCATCTTGGACCACCTTTGATCCTTTTATTACTTACAAGACCTCAGTAAATATCCTGCCATTGGCTTTAAACTCTGCAAATTATAAGGTCATCAGCATATGGTTTGTTGTGTAACTATTATTCGTCTGATTAGTCCACACTCTTTAATGTGATGAAAAATGGCATTTTTCCCATCATTATTATCATCAATTTATATAAAAATAGTTTCCTAATGGAATAGACTGACATATCAATTAAGTGATATAAGCCTGAATGGTCCCTTCGACCTGACCTCCATGAAGCATCATGTAGTCAAGAGTAATTCAGTGTATACTAGCAAAGAAAACATTTTTTTTTGTTCAGATGAAAACTACGGCTGGTTGTTCCTGCAGAAAAGAGAACCTCTATTTATCAGCATGTGCCTAATTTTGGACATACATATTACATCTGAGGATGGGATAGGGGATATTCCACCATGGTATTCGCTAAGAAATACAGTTTAAATGTGTCGCTCTACAGGTTTTTTTGTGTTTACCTAGGGTTAGATTTTTAAAAGAAAAATACTTTCCAGGTTTCCTTATTGGTTATACTGGCAGTTTAACAAAGGCTATGTATATATTAGGTATTGTTAAAAAGCCAATAATGTCTTTTTACATTTTTTATATTTGGTAATTTATTCATTACACTTTCAAGGCTGGTATTTTCTAGTCTTGCAAACTTTATTAGCCCTATTTTAATAACTGCTACAGGTTGAGTACTTTAGACTGATTTTTTAAGCACATGGAAGCAGTAAGTTCAGTTAGCTGTGTACTTAAAGCAGGCACAGTTTCCACAAGCACAATATCCAAAGAAAAATCAGCCACAGTGAATGAAAGTAACACAGAAGTATTCCAATAGTCTCTCCATTGTGCATATTGCAAATGCAAAAAAATTCACCTTACACCTGTCACTATTTCAGAAGATTATATCAGTAGAGTACCCCCAGGTGACTAGGCCTTGAACAAAGTAAATAAATCTCCTGTCAGGTAGTTGCATTTTATGTTCTAATAATGTTTAGAGTTCACTTGAGCAATCAACTTTGTATGCTCCACTGTCAGTCAAGTCCTGTCACCTCAAAACTGTCATGAATTTTGTTTCAACTTGGTAACATTTAAATGATTTTGTGGATTGAATTCAACTTTAGTATTGAGTCTTTGCATTGAGAAGGTCTAGGTCAAGTTTAGTATGAGACTTTACATTGAGAAGGCCTAGGTCAATTTTAGTGTGAGACTTTACATCGAGAAGGCCTAGGTCAAATTTAGCCTTTTATGGAATTATAACCCTCATTTGACTTTGAATTTTACCCTTAAATTGCATCCTATTAATGGAAATATTATCACATTTGAACTTTACCTTTGAATTACATCTTGGTGGGAGTATGGACACATTTCTAGTTTTCTTTCACTTGTTCTGACAGGTAAGCCTAAGATCCAGCCTATTGTGTGGGAGAGTTCTGCCTTGTCCCCAGGTATGCCCCACCAGAGCCACTCTCATGCCCCCTTCCAGAACCAGGGACAGAGGATCATGCCAATGATGGGCCGAAATCTGGCAAGGGGAAGCTACCTGCAAGGCCATGGGCCCATTCCACCCCGCAGACCTATGCGAGGCAATCGTGGTGGAATGTATAGACGACCTCCCATGTATTAATATGAAGACACAGAGAAAATTTGGATCCAGCCATTATCCTCATGTTAATCATCATCTTCTATCATTACTGTGACATTCACAATTCTCACATTTGAAAATAAGGATTTGTGTGCTTTAGAATGGAAGGCTTGGAGTCAAGACATATTTGCTTGTTAATGTATGGCTTTATGTTATGCTTGTTGAATGCGTAATTGGTAAATATGCCTTAAAAATAAAATGTTGAATGACATTATGTTACCTTTTAAGGCCAGAGTGATATTTCAAGTCTTTGTGTAAATGTGAATGGATGACAGATTTACAAACAAAAGCATTTGATTATGTCGTGTCTTCAAGGCAACAATCCAGAAATGTCTGTAGTTATTTAACTTGCACAGCATCTAATGTCTGTCCAAACTGCCATATTAAACATTTTCACTTCATGTTCGGAAAGGGACCTTAATCCTTTTTTAAATCCTTCACATTCATGGGATATTGAAGCTAGAGGCTGCTTCCGATCTCTGCCACATATTATTATAAATATTTTGGATTAAAATAAATATCAGATAAAATTAGATAGGACCTTGTTTACTAGGTTACCTAGATCTTTGTATGTATAAATGTCTAGAATATGTGATGAGAAAGAATGGGGAAAAAATGCAGTGGTAAGTTAGAGAAAGAAATTGTTTGCTTAGTTTTATGAAGGAGAGAAAAGAAAATAATTTATCGGTTAAGTGTTAGAAAGAAAGGAAAATGTATTACATATTGGGACAAACAGGCAAAGAGTCTGAAAAATAGATGTTGTTAGTGTAATTGAAAAAAATAGATGTTAGTGTAATTGAGATTGATCGGATTAAAGACTTTACATTGCATGAGATTAGTTTAATTATTTTCTCATATTTCCATCTCTAAATCATAAATCTAATTTGTTGCATTGAGACCAAACAGAAGTGAAAAGAATGTTTCTTGTATCTTTATGATTAAAAAATGCAGGATAAAAACTACGACTGTAGTACCAAGTATGTGATCCATACGAATGTGGGGGCTTTTATGTATTTTTTATGGTTATTGAATAACATGGTTTTATTATCAGTACCAAGGATAGCTTGGCTTCAGAACAAACATTTGTCACTACCTGCTTGATTATGTCTTGTGTAGTAAATACAGATTATGATTGCTTCTGAAATTTGCTTAACTCTTAAAGAATTGCTTCTGAAATTGTCTTAATTATTAAATACAGCATCTTAGATATTATCATAACTCATGATGTCTTCTTCATTGTAAATACAGTTATTCATTTCCTAAAATCCATGCTATTTGTACATTCATTTGAACAAGATGTTTGCATAGTGATAATCATTGCTGCTCTGTCACATTACATGGAGATACTTGTGGCAATTCACTTTTCTTACTTTCTGTTGCTTGTGAAATGGAGTGTTACTGGTAACAGTCATTAGGCCATTATTTAAACAGTCATAAGATAATTACTTTTTCGTCTGGCTCCAGTGATTTCATTGTAAACTTTTTCATATATTGTGATGTAATCTCTATAGTATAAAACATCCTTTTATTGGAGATTGATATGTATATTGTTACAATTTGTCCAATGAAGTACAGGGTTTGTGATTATATTCAGCAAGTAAATAGGGTACAATAACCTTTGGGTAAAGTTGCAAAAGCATGGCTAGTGATTGGTTGTGTTATAAATATGAATAGAAAGTAAGTTGTGTTTACATGAAGAAGTGACATGAATTTAGTTTGTTAGGCAGGCGATCTTTGAGCAGTACATTGTAAAGTAAATGTTTTGTTTTTAAATTTCCATATCATGTATAAACACTTGTACATGTACATTCTCTAAAAACGAATCATAAAGATGTAAAATCATAAAATTAGCCATGTTTGGTTATTAAAAGTGAAAACTGCATTGTGTGAGCCTTCAGACTTAAATATTGAACCATCTTTCTCTAGCAAGGAGGTATCCTAACTGAGTTATTCAAATAGAATCATGTGCCAAATAAACTCTAGTTCTGAGCATTTTATAAATTGTAGTGAGTTGATGCTCTGTTCAACTATGATTAAGCAACCCAGTCTTCACAATACAATGGACAAACTATCCAAATTTACTTTAACATTTGACAAATATGTTGTAAATTTCTGTTTTGTAGTTTACAGATGAAAGGCAAGTTCAGAACTTGAAATAGCTATTTTCCATACCAGAATTTTATAAGCTACACAGGTTTCAGCTTCAAGTTAAATAAAACCTTATTGTTTACAAGCTCCTATGATAAAGAAATCTCCAAAGCAATCAATCCCTAGATGACTGGAGTCTTCTAATAAAACTGGTTCAAACGTTTAATGCTGTCTTGTGACAAATAACAACAATGGCAGTAATTTTATACTGTGAAAGGTTTCTTCATTGGTTTTTAGTTCAAAACTTACAGGAATAACAAAAAAATATAAAAGTGCAGTTATTTCATTTATTATTGAAACAAAAACTTTTCTTTTCATTACCTATCATTCTATAGGCCAGATAAAAAATATGGGTGGTTCTAGTTGCATTAAAAATATTAGGGTCAGTACAGACTTTTTTTGTTGTGGGTTCTGGTGGGTTTAAATGAAGCATAAACTAGAAAATGGACATTATTTGCATCCTGAATTTAACTTCGCCTGTTGTTATATTTTTTATATCATCAAATATTTTTATATTTAAAAAATTATACGATAGACAGGAAAAAATAGAGTTGGTCAGGTTACTATTTGGCCTTATGGGATCTATTCTTTTTATAACTAGCCAGATATTCTTCTTGGTTAAGTTGGGAGGTATCAGTATGTTTACCTCCAAGTCTCTTTTAGAAAGTCAGAGGTATTTGACTTGCATTTGGATAGATACAAGGACATTCTGAATGGTTGGAATAGTCCTGGAACGTTTGAAGAATAAAATTGGAGCTAAAGCTCTTAACCACCCTGCTATAAAAAAACGAGTTTCCAGAATGATCAAAGTGGGCCTAAAAAATTAAATATTTTTAGTACACTATCAATAAGTTTGGTAGCACTAGGGAAAGCTACTGAAATAACATTAATAACTTGAGTGCTTTTTGTAAGAAAAATATATGGGAAGATAGAGAATTACATGCCACTCATAAGTAATATTTTAATAATTTCAAGACAGAATATTCATTAGACTTTAAATTGAAATTTACAGCAAATTTTGTATACATGAAGACCAGAATGAAAGATATCACAACAAGCAGTTTCCTAATACAAACCCAGCTATTTATCACACTCCTGGTGCAAGAAAAATATTTACAAAAAAAATGACAAGCTCCTCTATCTAGAATATGCAAAACATAATGCTTCAGATTTCATCAAATATTTTGCACTTAACTTCATCACAAATGATTCTCAATAATACAGATATTTTCTTTTCTGTTTATCCTTTGCAAAGCAAACATTTTTAATTTAAGATATTGGGGGAAAACGTGCTTAAAGCGACAACAGTACAAGATCCATTTATCGGTTTGACTGTACAAAACATGACGTGCACATATTATTGGACAATTTTACACAATATAAAATTATTACATTTGAATACTGATGTGGAAAGCTTGTTACTTATCCCAAAAAGTCAATTATTTCATTTCACAATCCACATTTTATGCTAGAATCTTTGAGCGTTCCCTCTCAATTCCAGTTAAAGTAAGATTTCTGTCTAATTTGGTGGCAGGGCGAGTGACAAGTCTTTTGCGGATATCCATGCTTCGATTATCAAGGTTGAGGGAGTTTATCTTCAGGGCCAGATCAGTGTTGATTCTATGCAGATTGTTCTGAAGACCATCCAGGGCATGCCTGTAACAAAATTGATAATAGAATCAAAGTAATGCATGCTTACTGTTATGGGATAATCAGTTATAGCTACAGACGGCTGTATGTTTTTATTCTATTGTTACTTCAAGAGATCTGATTATATAAATCATACTACATTCTCAGGTTCAGGGGGTGGGGCTTGAAAAGCTTGATTTAGAGTAGGAGGGTAAGAGTGCAATACCTAAAACTTGACATAAAAGATTTTATTTTTACATAAGAGCCTATGGAAAATTTCTGGAAATTGAAATACAAATAAAGAAAATATTGTTTTCTTTGAAGTATTTAATTATTTGTGTTGATCCTTGCACTCATTAAAGACTGGCTGGTACTGATGATCATACTTGTAATATTTTTTTATAGTAAATCTTTCTCTAAGTGCATTGCTGTGAGGGAGTGTCAAACATTCAGGGTGGTGGTGTTATGTCAACAAATATAAATCAAATCCAACTTCAAAGAAACATTGCTACTGATCACAAACTTCCCAATAATCAATAATAAAGATGGCTTAAACATTCTCATTTAAGGCAATTATGTGTGCTAATTTTAGTTCTTCAGCACACATCTCTTTCATTTACATAATTTCAACAAATTGAACTGTTACACTTAAGGCAAATTAGCCTGATGGACATTTCTACAGCAGTATTCAAAGGACTTATCATGGCATCACCCTAGTTATTCGCAGCCAGTTAAACTTATGGTTGCTGATCTCAAACTGTGTTACCTGATAATTTCTTGAGTGATAATCAGATGTATAAACTGGCTAGAGGACTGTTCATACTGACTACATGATATGTCATTTTCTCTCTTTCAGGTCACAAAACAAATATTATTTTAATACAGCCATGTTGGGGTAAGGGGTGGAAATCAAAAAATGTTTTTCACATGATACATGGCAGACATAGCATGTGTACATTATTTTAGCTTGAATGAAATTGACAAGATGTATTTAGTTAGGTCAGATGCAAGCTAATACGGAAAAGATAACATACTGCTCCACAGATATGTTTTAGATGGACTTCTGATATTGTCTGGAATGCATATCTTGTCTTAATATAGATATAACACAAATGAACCTGACCAGTTAATTCACTTGATAGATCAGAATTTGCAATACAGTTACACAATAGGTTAAACGTTTGAGGCATCTTTAGCTTAAGAGTTTCTAACCACTAGACTTACTTGGCTTGCCGTAATTTTTCCTCCAGTGCTCTCTTTGTTGCTTCCAGCTGCTTAACTTCATCTGTCAGGCCATACTGTGGAGCATCACGGCAAAGTTCCACATTTGGACGGTATGTTCTGTTCTCTAGGCGAGTTTGAGCAAGTTTTGTTGGGTTGATCTTTGCACGAATTGCCTCTTCAATTCCACGGATATCATTCTCCATCTCTGCAATCTCTTCTTCAGTCTGAAAAAGATGAAATAATATATTTTTACTAAATGTAATATAAATTCTTGCAGCAAACAGATGCAGCCTTAAAAGCTGTCACAGAACACAAGAAAGCAATGGGCTGAGTGACTAACTCTCAATATCAGATGTTCCACCATTACCTAAAATTGATCCAACTTGCCCACTGATGCTGGTTGAACTGATGATTTGGTGTCAATTCCTCAACTTGAGCGTGCACTCAAAATCACCCTTATTAAAATTTTATGTTTGTTAAAAAGTTAAAAAATTAACTACAAATTTTTTACAACTTGTATCTAAATGTATTGATGCCTATCTTGTAATCAAATAGAATGACCTCAAGTTGAGTTTTGAGAATATGGTATTATATGAGCCAAGTTCCTACATTTTGCATGAAATTAGTCACAATCATAATCCCAGCAAGCATGCTGATAAAGACTGAACCATGATTATTAAATTGTAAATCAAGTACATTGTATGCCTCTTGGTCTAAAAGACTCCTGTAGGCGATTGCTTATAAGCCAGTTAGACTGTAAACAATAAAGATGCTGATCTGTTGTAGTATAATGTGCCTGCAGATCAGGGTCTATGTTGTCCTACTGATTATTCCTAGCAAACTGCAAAGTTCTAGATCTGCCATTCCATTATGTGACGGCAGATCTGGGCATGTGCAGATTGCACTTATAAGTATAGAATTTGGTTTTATTTAGTTGTGTAGTGTGAGGTTGAAAGATACTATACCCCATCCCACCTACACAAAACTTGCCCTATTTTACATCATCATTTCAGCTATCCTGTTGACAAACAAGGACCTAACTGCCTATTCCCAATGCACTACAAAGGTGTTGACCACACAAGATGTAATGGCTATCATATCAAAAGTATATACATCCCAGAATTATTTTTTCAGCATCATACTAGAGCTCTCAAACAACCAAATAGCCATGTATGCAGTAATTGTTGTTTTTTTTTTTTCCAAGTATGATTCCTTAGGATGCTTGATTAAAGTTGTATCAAGCAAATTAGTTCTTTATGAATGTGTGATTAGTTAATGATTTCATAATACATGTCCAAGTTCAGCACAATATCCCCCGAGATGGATAGTAATTATTTTTTAATCTTAATTTGCAGAAATGTCACAGGTAACACTTTTTCTGTGACAAAATTTGGCAACTGACGGTATCTACATTATTAGGATTCAGTGCCTGAGTTTTTGAAAATTGCATTACATACATTATTATATACCCTGATACAGTAAATTTTCCACTTGTTATCTCACCTCTGATGTTAAAGAGAGTTTTTGTACTAGTGTTGGTATGAGTGTAAGCGTTTGTACATTTAAAAGCAAACATGTACAACCTCACTGCATCTCACTAGCTTTATTGAAATAAATAATATTAGATCATTGATTGATAATTTAAATTATTAACCCAAACCTTACTGTCAGTGAAACTATCATATATAAAGTCATAATTAAATTGATACTGTAAAAGAAAGCATAAAAGTTAATTTTTCACAAGAAATCGGGTATTATTCTGATCACAAAGCTGCATGTTAAAACAGTTATTTGTCAATTAGAAAAATTTAGTGCTACACTTCAGACATGCTGCTCTGTTATAGCAATAAAAAAATTGGTAAAAGACACATCAGACATGCTGCCCTGTTAATGAAATAAAAACAATTGGTGAAAGACTAACCTTTGGCACCAATTATGTTTCACATATTAACTGCACTGTAATTAAAAAAGAAACTTTCTTGTGGGTAAATTAATCGGTTACTCTCGACAGGTCAGTGGCTAATCAGCAAAGTTGCTTATATTATGCATGAACTAGTTTAAGTTTGGTCATAATGATGGTCAGTAGAAGATTACACAAAATGTGTGACTGTCTCTAAAGTAGATTTTATCAACAGTAATTTGAAGAAAAGAAATATGACCAATATGTGAATGTCAAACTGAATATAGTATGTTTTGTTTGATATAATAGACAAGAATGTTTTTTATTGTTGCAAGTCTTTTATGCCTTGTCGAATGAGCCAATATTTCATTGGTTGAGATAATTACAGTCAAAATATTTTCAAAGTATTTTCTTCATGATACTTAATGTTTATAATATTTGCTGGAGACTACTACAAGCTTCATAGAGGTGATCTATGTGGTCAGTAAGTACATATTATCAAGCACTTATTGGGTGCTGTTCAGGAGGACCTAACAGTTTTTGCTACATATAAGATCTTATAGTGTTTGTGATGTATATTGTGGTCTAGCCAAAGGTGCATGGGACTCGCAAGTTGTATATCATTGTTACCAGCAAAATCCAACAGTACAAACATAATCAATAATTATGTGCTGTTTAAGGGCAGATATAGCACTTTGTATCTGTAACATTATCATCTTAGTTGAGAACAAGGCAGTTTAAGTAAATGTGCCATGCAAAGTTATTGTTGACTTACATTCTTCTTCTGCCATTCAAGTTCATCCTTGGCCCTCTCAAACTCATGGATCCTCTTTCTAAATGCATACTCCGTGGCTAACCTCTGTGCCTCCAGATCATTCTCTGTCTGCTGAAGGGTATGGTGGATTGCTTCACGCAGCCGTGTTGATGCTTTCATCTCTGCCTCTGCACGCTCTTTGTTGTAACGACTGAAGTCTTCCCATTGCATTGGTGTGGTGCTCCTGTAAGAAGCAGATAACAATAGTTACCATTAAATGCTTTTTTACCAGCCTCCAAGGGTCAGCCAGTCAATGAAATAAATTCAGGAAGGAAGCATTTAAGTTTCTTGTGTGCGAAAATATCAGTTTTTTTTTTAATAAATCTGAATTTGCCAAATTTCATCCTGTGTTTTGTCCAGTCTTTGAAAGGGGAAAGTGTGTTAAGCTGCAATTTGAGAATATTATGAATCATAATTGACTCAAATTCTGTGGTCGAGTTTGTTATATTTTGCTCTCATGTTCAGAGAGGGGAAGGAGTATAATTATTGTTAGCTACTGCACACTTTGTTTAATTAAACTTTAAATTAGCTGAGAAAATTTGTTGACATAGTGATATTACCTCCTCAGATAGTGATATTACATCCTCATATAGTGATATTACTTCCTCAGATACTGATTACAGTTGTACAGTAGGATGTGATGTCATGACTAAGTTAATTTTCCTAAAACTATGTATTATATAAGCATAAATGATGGTACAGCAGATGCTTCTGAATTATAAGATTAACTTTTAGCCCTGAACAAAGTTTAAAATGTGCTGCTATTCTCTCCATCAAAATCATTTCCTATTTAACATCAGACACCAGTGTTTCTCAACCAAGACTTGTTATGATTTCTTATCTGTAATTTGTGGTCCTAAATGTGTCTAGGGCTTTCTTTCATTTGGAAGCAATTGTGCAAATAGAGCAATAATTTTAACAGAATGGTTATGTGTATGTATGAACATGCACAAGAATATTCACAATGAACAAAAAGAAAGGAGAATAACTCTTTGAAAAAACAATATGATGATAGAACAATGCTGTTCATCTGATAAATGAAATGTCTCCCAAGCCTTGGCAATTCCTCAAAAGCTTTGAGACTAGTGGCTCATGCAAGAATGAGTATATATAGCACTTATATTTTACACTAAAGTGCAGCATATCTCTGGAAAATCTCAGAGAATGGTAATAAGAACCACATTCACATATTCACTTCACTTACATAATTTCTGTCCAATTTCATTACAATTCATCTAAAGTTGTGAGACTAGTGGTGAACACTTAAATTATCTTGTATGGTGCTTGCATATGCCACCCAAAATGGATTAACTGAGAAAATAAAGTGGAGTAAAGCACCAAAATCAAATGCAAATGTTCACGTCATTCATGTTCACAAAGTTTACAGGAAATTCATAAAATGGTGTGTGATTTCCTGTGCATGCAAGAATTGCTAGATAAAGCACATGCATTTGAAACCATAAAGGAAAACATATCCAAACACGACAACAAAACCACTTGCACATCACAAAATGTCTGGCTGCATATTCTATATTGCTGTTTTGTCTTTTATGTTCCTGTTATTGTTAGCATTGAACTGTTTCTGATTTGTATTGTTATACTATAAAGCTGAATTATCTGTTATGTGTCCATTGAAACACATAATATTTGCTATGTCACTTTGGTAAAATAGCTTATCTAGAACTAGTTTATTTATTCTGTCCAGACTATTGACATTAATAAACTTTCTTGTATATGTTCACATCATGTCAATAATATTGACCAAGATTCAAAGAGATTTCTCAAAAGGTCTAAAATTAGTGGTCTTCACAAAAATAATAATAAACACACATGTACACTGAACACCACAATGGGCATATCTTTGGAAAAACTCATTAGAACATGCAAAGAAACCTGCATTTACATTTTGAAATCCTATCAATAACATCTGCTAAGTTTCGATACAGCACTCCACAAGGTTATAGTAGCTGGACATTTCTTGATAAAAATTCATGTGTATGACAGATAGGCAGATAAGCCTAATGCTTTGTGCTCCAGCGCTATCCATGATGGGAGTAAAGAAAAGTAAGAAGGGATTGAAGAGGTTCAATTAAACTTGGGACCAAAATTAATTGTCAGTATGTTTATCCATGTACAATCACAGATTTCTTGACTTAAATGTCAATGAAGCAGGAATATGTTGAAATCTTACCCTTTTGGAACTCGAAGAGAGTCTGGCTTGTAGCTAATGTTGGGGGACCGGTCAGTAAGATTGTACTGATCAATATCAATGCCCAAGGCAATATTTTTGTCTTGGAGGTCAGCCTGTAGCTGCTGCCTTGCTTCCTGCAGTAGGCACAGCTGCTCAAATGACTCACTAATCTTCTGCTGCAACTGCTTCTTGATGCCCTCAATCACCTCTACTTCCTGAAGTGAATACAATGTAGTGATTTAAATCAAAGAATTGAAAGCTGTCTATTGTATACTAGTGTATTGTTGATTGTTGTAATTTACAGAGTATAATTCATGCCTGAATATCTAACATGCACCTAAATTTGTTAAAAAAAACTACTTTGATGGTATGACATATGTGACGTACAATATTTTTGAGATCTTATTTCTTTGCTTCTGCTATTTAGAACTAAGTTTGCATTTAAGGTATTGGACCAACCATTTCACTGTGTTTGTAGGGGAGGGTTTGATCTAATATAATTGAAACAAGCAAGAACATTTTTGTCAAGCAATTTGTTGGCCAGACATGTTTGTTCTAGAAAAATCTTGAGCATACTGCTGCACTTCACCCATCTTCCCAAAATGAAATAGTCAGTTCCTTAGTTGTCCTAGTAATTAAGTGAATATGCGCTCACATAATTTATTTTCAAGAAAAAAGCACAACCTGTAAAACACTGACATATGTTTTCATAACTTACTGACCTTTAATAAAATGTTTATTGCTGTGTACGACAAAGAGCATGACCCATCTTTGGCCAATATATTCAGGTTCAACTGTAAGCACCTACATTTTTTTGCAAGATACATTTTTAAACTTGTGATGCAAAATAATTCAGCAACTATGTCCTTTTGCAGAAAAATCCTATTTTCATGTAAAGTTAATATATTTTGCTTCAAATTCTACTTGCATTTTGCTATATAACCACCGAAGCTGATGGAAATATATTGTTCACAAATGTTTTATGGTTCACGTTACTCTGGAACTTTTATCCAAATGTTAAAGGTTGCATTTATTGAGATCTGGGAAAGGTTTTTGGTTAAATGGTATCTAAAAAGTGTGAAACTTTCACCACGATGAATCTGAACTATAGCTAGTCATGGATGTGAAGAAAGTACTGTAATGGCCTAACTGTACAATGTCACACTGAAAGGAATTTCTCATAAAATAACAATTTCTGCTTTCCTTGGAGATTGGAGACTTAAAATATATGTCTGTGACAGATGTCCTCTCTTAGTTTTAGCCCATTACCTTGTGCAGCTGGTTCTCTGGTTCATCTTGCACTAAATCTATGGATTGCCTTCCCTCCCGTGTTGTAAGACATTCAAGGGCTACATCAGTGGGTAGATTTTTAGCTTCCAGAGCCTGTTCTGTTAATTCTTTAGCTTCAGATAAATCTGCAATTTCTTTGTCTGTATCTGCAAGGGTTTTCTCTAGAATTTCTTTCCATTTACGAATGGCATCTACTCGATCAGCTAGACGAACATTGTTAGAATGTTGGTCCCACTTTGTCTGGCTGTCTGTTTCATTTCTCAAAAAGCGACCCTCTTGTCTGACTTGATGAGAGGCTTCTCTTTGCCGTTCAGCATTTGTAGAAATGGTATAATTACTAGTGAACCAGTCTGGAGGCTGGAACCGTGTGGTTGGTTTCACTTCTGTAGCCATTGCTTGCTGAAAACAATTACTATGATATATTATTTAAAATGCAGTAGTACAGATGAAGTGGCACATGCATTAGGATTAATTAGTGACTCTTAGGACAGCAAAGAAAATATTGCTCCAGTAACCCAACCTACTCATAGCCCTGAATATATAACTTTTTATTATGTATGCAACAAAAATGAAAACATCTCAGTACCAACTATGCCCTGCTCTCGCTTCTGAACTGGTAACTTTAGATTGAAATCTGATGCATGACCTAACAAAAATAATGTATAATGGATACAAAAAAATGTAATAAATGTATTAATACTGAACTTTCTGATCCATTTCTTTCCACCAGTACCAAAATTCTTTTTGTTGCCTTACATACTTTAACTGCACATTGGATAAGCCTTTAAACCTCGTGACTATTGTGGCAGTTTTTATTTGTATGTTCTGGGTGAGTGTATTTAACCTTGATTTGAGATGAAACAGCATTAACTGTGGTACCATAATACAATTCTTAAGTAGCAGATTCAACATAGACATCAGGATTTTAGTGACCTTTGAGCCTCTGTTTTATTCAGTACTGTCTTTTTATACAATTTTGTCTTCAAAACATCTTTATATGGTATTTAATACAAAACAAATGTGAACGAAACCTATGAAAATAAATACAATTAACTATACAGGAAACTAAGCTTCAAACAATAATTTACAATTAAATGAGCAATATCTATGATTATATAAACAGGTGTATCAGAAATATAGAAATCCGGTAAAACGGTCACGCTACGTTGTATTCGTCATCAATTTGCAAGTTTTGCCTGCTATTATTAAGAAAGTTCCCTAGTCAGTAGAAAAAAATAGATACACGTGCATTTGAAATAACCGCTGTGTGTATATTATAGTGTTTGTAGATTTAAATTCTAACTGCTTACCTTTTATGTGTTGCCCAAATAAGCTACCTACACCTACCCAAGTTTCTATCGTTCTGGCTCAACCCGTTGCTATCTAAACAGGGTAACATATCATATTTCTAACACGTATAATGATTGGATTACTAGCAAGACGGCAACCAATAAAAGATAGGGTTATAGTAACTGTCATATAAGTTACGACCTATTTGTTTGTCGTCAAGGTAATAAGTGACTGTTCGTAAGAGGGCGCTCCAGCCTATCTTCCCCGATCGGACAATCAATCGGCAATTTCCGTAATGTTCTACAATAACCTTGAAAGTATTTTAAATACAGGCGGCAGGGTACAGTTTCGTAATTTGGCCCCTGGCAA
>QKMX01344563.1:10006-21994 GCA_003401595.1 Venustaconcha ellipsiformis | reverse complement strand
CCGACCCACGAGAAGCTACTGGCAAGCTTTCTCACATTGTAAGTTTGAGTTTCTTGTTATTACAAAAACTTACAGACCACAGATCCATATTCAAATTCAATAGTTTATTCAATTTCTTTTCAGTAGTAGCTTTAACTTCCATTTTAGAACTGATTTTAAAGATTACAAAGGATTAATGGTCTGGTTTGTATAGTATTTGTAACATTTTCCAAAAGAACATCAGAAAATGAATTATAACTTGAAGGGCAAGGGGGTTTGTGTTGAGTCCATTTTAGCTTGGAAAATATCAAAATTCAATAATTCTTCCCCATTCTGTAAGCAGATCACTAATACAGATAAAATTAATTTTCAAAAGTTTTCTCATAGAATACTGGTACTTTGTGAACCCTGATTTGTGAATTCTAAAGAAAATTTGTTTTCATAAGATCTTCTCTGATCTGAGATATGCATTTCTCTATCAAGAATTTCATAGCCAGTAAAATATCAAGCCAAAAAGTATATTTTGTCATTCTGGACATCATTTTTTCATCTTGATTATTTAAATTTTATAACGACAAGTATTGTAATGATTAGTGAAGGTGTTATAATGCAAAGTTTATATTGCAGAGTGAAGGTGTTATAATGGCACTTTTGCATTTATTAGTAGAAGTGTGAAAATAAACTAGTTTAATATTAATTAGTGAATTTATATCATGGCAGGTTTTATATTGATTATTGAAGTGTTCATAAAGGCAAGTTTAATATTTGATTAGTGAAAATCTCATAATGGCAAGTTTCATAATGTTTAATGAAGGTCTTATAAAGGCCAATTTTTGATTGATTAATGAAGTTGTTATGATGGCAAATTTTCTACTGATTAGTGAGGATTTTGTACACCTGTAATGGCAAGTTTTTTTTAATGATTACTGAAAGTGTATAATTAAGGCAAGATAAAAGGAATAAAAATTTAATTTCAAAAATGGCAACTTCTCATCTTAAATTTATCATATTTGCATGTACATTTAAAAAGAGAAAAAAGTAAATTAATGTCAAGCCTAATTATCCTGCCAGCACCACTAATTGCTTTTACACTCTTGAATTGGAACAAGTATATATATAAGGATGAAATCCAAAAGTCATGTGTATAAATATAAAATTGAAAATATCCCAAAAAATCAAGTTTCAATAACGTAAATGCCAAAACACAACAATGACAGTCAAATTTATTTATCTGTTTATTAAAAAGCCACTGAAATTATGCATTACATTTATATAGGTATGTTTTATGTCATTATTCTTAGACATTACCTTTTAAGCCATTTCTTTTATGAAAATGAATTTGCAAAGTACACATATAAACAAATATAGTTAAGGTTTTGTGAATTGCAAAAATATACATCAAATATTTAAAGTCAGTTTAATTAATTTGTAACTGGGAATAAAGAAAATTAAAACTTTACCATGCTATACTGAAGACATGATTTCACTTGAAAAGCAAATGAATGTACATGGAAAATGCGTAACAACAAATTTATGCAAAAAATGTATCTAAAGGAAGGCATTTATCTTCAAAAAAGGAAAACACTACATGGATATTATTGGTACTTACGCTCATGTTCCGCTGAAATATTATCAGCACGAAGATCTTTTTCCTCTGAAGAAATTAAAACAAAGATCATACATCTGGTATTTTATATCATATTTCAGCAAATAAAATGCTAAAATCATTATAAATAAAATGTATACATCTTGCATTTTCAAACATCCATTGTTCTAAAGCAGAGTGCATGCAGATATATGTGCAACTTTAAATAATGATTCACATATTTATCTTATTGTTCAAAGGAGCAGAAAGTTTGTTAAAATGATTCAAGAAATGCAATTAAACTAAAAGGTTGGAGTTTTTATGATTTTTTCTGGGCATCTTCTTTCTTTTCTTCTCTGTCAGGATCCTGCATTTCCACTATTGTTTCAAGAGGCATGGTAAATTCAACATTTCTTTTCTCCTTCTCAGGTGCTTTTAATTCATGAAAGCAATTTTGTACAGTTCACCCTGCCCATGGTTCATATTGCAGTAACCCAAGTTAAATCCTCCCATCTGATACAAACTATTTATCTGATGCAGACATGATGCAAAATACATAAATAATGACTAAGAAATGGAGACAACAGAGCAAAAGCTTCAGCTTATTTCATAAATACTAAGAAAAAGAGAGGACAGAACAAAAAGCTTCAGCTTATTTCAACCCTCTCCACTCGTATCATGATTTAGGACCACATATACTAATACATTTGATCTTTAAACCATGTGGACAAACTTTCAGCTGGCAAAGGAAGAGGTTGCTCATCTCTTACGATCTGTGGAAGCAGCGATTCAGGATGAGAAGATAGACTGATACATTGAAGATAGCTAATTGGTAGAGAATTCCCAGCTGCTTCGAAATGCTAGACCTTAATGCTTAAAAGATTTTTTCAAAAACATACTTGAAATAAAAAGACTCAGTATACAGGGTTTGAGTCAAAAGTGAATGAAATCATGGAATTGGATAACATTAAATTTGTCCTCGTTTGCAATGAATCACAGAAAAATCAGGAGGGAAAACTGATAGTTCATGAGTTGGTACAAAAGCTAGCCTCCTACTCCGTTTCTGTAATGTTGCCTACATGAATCTAAAATGTTGTGATGATTCTGGAGTGTTGCAAGACTATGTCCATGATGCATATGAAGACATATGGACCAAGAATCTGACCAAATGGACAGTGATGAACTGGGACAGTCATTATCCCTGTATGTGAACTTCAGTACTTTAGGGAAAGACTGGGGAACAGAAATATATAGATATCCATCACAGCAAAGACAAAGAACATACACATGCAGTTTTGGTTCTCCCCAGTCATCACCTTAAAGCTTTCTGTTACGTGAATTGTGCTTATGACTTTGGAAATCTTCATATAGTACCCTGATGATGCTGACCATTTCCTTTGGGATGACATAATGCCTTAAAATATTCCAGAGCTATACTTTCTATAAACTGTTGATGGCTTTCTCAAAGTTGACAATTACTTCATTCAGAAAGCAGCTTGCTCTTGGCAGGGGTGGTCTTCAACAGTGGCTGTGATTTACTTTAAGACGTGGCTGACGACTTTGCTAGTGAAAGATAGAAATGTGATCCCTCATAAATTATTGCAGTTTCAAATGTTATCCTTCTTTGGAATCTTTAATATTGTGCTTCTTCCCCATTAGTTTAGTATATGTTTGTGGTTCCTTATCATCTTGAGAATCTGACATAGAATTTTGGGAATTTAACCCACTGCTTTTAGCATCTGAACACAAGCCCCAGCTTCTCCAATTGCCTTGCCATTTGTAAACTCATTTCCTCACCTATTCTACTATGATGTCCTCATGACAGATACCGAGGGCCTTTTCAGTTTTATGGACATTTGGTGTTATGATGGGATCATTCCTGTTGTGAATGGTTTGAAGGTGCCGCTTCCAGCATTTATGCTTCTCTATGACATTATTTTGCCTTTTGTATCTTTTACTGTGAGATCTTGTTTTGTTCACATTCTTTCATGAATCTCCTGGTGATATGGTTCATTGATTTCATGTCTTAATGAGTTTCTGCAGACTAAGCTTTATTTGTAAGGTTTTCCACATTCAAATGCATCTTCTCATTGATGTTCTACTCCTTAATCCTTCTCAATAGAGGTTAAATACAACATTTTATAGCCTTACCCAAGGACACTTCTATTTCGCCAGCCTTGGTTGGGCTGGGCAGGCGTCAATCATGTGACCCTTGGGCTATAAGATCTATACTATACCAAATGGAATAGATTATCTCCATCAATATACATATTGGCAAAACCATATGCATAATATCCCAAATGGCCCAGATATATTCAGGTAATAATAGCAACCTTTGATCATGCTTTATTTATATCTTTAATAGATTTGACATTAATGTAGCAGTATGTGATTGCATCTAAGGAGTCTTTATCATTTCTGTTTAGTTATGAACAATTGTCTGTTTACACTGATTTCTGATAGAAGGATACATTTTTTACATGTGAAAAAAAACAACAGAAATTAAATAAACATTAAATATAATTCATCGATGATTTTCTATGTTTAGTGCATTTATCAGCACAATATTATTCTTCGAAACATTATGTATGTGTAAAATAAAAATGATCAATTATTGCATAGCCAACATAAAATCTAATCTAATCTACTTGTGAACAGAAATAACTATGTTTTATTTATTCATCAATATTTTGTGGAGTTGACACAATTATTCTACAAAGCTTCTTGAGATGATAAAAAGATTCATGTCATCACATCAAGATGCCTAAAAGGTCAGAAACAGTCACCATCTTCACTCCTGAGGAAATCAACACCAACAATCCAGTTCAGCCTTTTGAGTTGTTCAAAGACAATATGGTGCAAATAACACACAGAACTGAAAATTATCGCAAATTTATAAAAATGCTTACAAGATTGCCTGAATATGTCATTAACCTGGTCATTACACTGGATGTTTTAGACTGGATTTAATAACCATGCCATTATCTCAACTGACATTGGTTTGCAAAGTATTGCATCTTCAAGTGAGTATATTAAACTTACTGGCTTTGTTGAACTCCTTCACACTGGAACATCTGACAAGTTTCAGTGCTTTGAAGTACTCAAACATTGGTGCCCTTTTCTCAAGATCCTCATCAAAAATCCATACATTGACCCGTGCCCTAGTTAAGGCCGTATACAGGTGCTTGAGCTCAGAGTTCAGCACCTTGTGCTTGTTGGGGTCAAAGGTTAAAGGTCTAGGTCGTCTCTCCTGCTGAAGCACAGCTACAAGACAGGCATGCTGTTATCATAGCTGATTCCAACATAAAAAAACTAAGTCTTCGCTATGAAAATATATACTTGTCACCTATCAATTACATAATAAGTATAAAATAAATATATAACCATTATAACTTTAAATTTAAATTTAAATTTAAATGACGATAACCATATTGAATGATATATTTTGAGTATGGATATGTGTAAAGTTTTAATTCTTGGTGTTGCAAACAAAGAGAACAAATTTATTATGCAAATGTATGTTTAGACAATGGTTTTTAATTCTATTCCTGCAAATTCACTGAGATGTTATCTCAAAAGAGGGCATTCATTCTCTGACATTTGTGTAACTCTGGTTTAAATATTTAATGGGAGGCAGAGTGTACATGATGGCAGTATTTATGATTAAAATGCTTATGCTTCAACAAGAAATCAATTACTTTCAATGAATAATGATCAAATGTTTTATCTCAATTATTGGTACAATGAGACAGTACCATTCTTCACCTAAAAATAGATATGTAATATAACTACCTCATTAAAACAGTGCAGCTTTAAAATGTTCTAATAACTAGACAATCAAGGAAAGTGCCCTGTCGCTCAAAAGCATGTACCACCTGTCAGACACTTGAATTTGCTGTGTGATTTCAAATCAAGTACTTGCATGATTAGCATACAAAATTTAATATAATGAAGGCTGAAGGTTCTGTTAGGCTCTTAGAAATATGAGTGTGCTTTTCCTTCATTTGCTCATTCTAAATGGAGGGGATGGAGATATATTAAATTTATATGGCATTTGCAAAATATCATATCCTGGAGAAAACATTCTATTTTGAGGACAGAATGGCAATGTTAAAATGAGCATGGGATCACAAAATCAGTGCAGGTTTCCATAGAATCCTCACTAATAAACCCACAGAGTCTTAAGTAAGTTTATCTTCCTGATCATTTTATCAATACATTCTGTACATAAAACAAATGAGAAAGTGGCTTTATATGAACCTGGAAAAACTGCTTAAAGAATGAGTTCTTCAATTATTTTATCCATGCAGTCACTTCTCATTTATACAAATTGTTAATTGTGTTAATGATCATGAAATGTACTTCTAGTTTGGGGTGGGGTGGGTAAAGTAAATTTTAAATATGTAATACTTACCCGATATTACTGCATTATTACTCTTCTGAGGGTCATTCAAGCTAAACATTACCTCCAATCAGAAAAGAATAGAACACAATTCCAGTTTGAGTTGGACCAATACTACAGGACATCAGAATGGGGTGAAAAGAGGGAATCATTCCAATGCCAGCAGGATTTGTCTCCAGGTAACAGTATGGTATATATAATGTATTTTAAAGTAGTTAGACATCATTCAACCCTAAAAAAATCCCAAACATTTTAGTAGCAATACATTACCTACTACTACTACTGCTGCTTCTACTACTACTACTAATACAAATACTACTACTACTACTACTATTGCCATAGTTAAATTTACCAGTTGGGAGAGGGGCTGATGACCTAAAATAAAATGAACTTTTCCTTACTGCAGCTGTTCCTAGCTCTATGATTTTGGATGACATGGCCCAATGCTGTGCTGTCACAAATGAACCCAATGAGTAAAATATGTCCTTGTTCTTGTGTGCCAAAAAATCAAAGTAAAAGCATGAAGACATAGCCTGTGATGTCCAGAAAGTGGCTTTCACGATATCATCCATATAGTAGTCATTCAGGGTGGGCTGATGGCCAGGTTGAGTCATATCTTCACGGTTATCATTCTCATGAAATATCTTCTGATATATGATGAATGCTACTTCCTGTTGTATTGTCTTTTAATCTCCTGGTACTTTACTGTTTATATGTGAATCTGTTTGTTGTATTACTAAATACTTTTGTTTTGTTCTAATTGTAAAACATCTCATGCAGAATTAATATTTGATGTATTTTACCCAGACAGCCAATGTTAAATAAAATTTCTGGTATAGTTTTCTATCTTTCATGACTGACAAATTCTCTTGTGAGTCAAGACATGGAAATGGTAGCTACTAATATATCATATATATCAAAGTATCATATATCATAGAGTGGTAGGAAGAGATGATTCAACACTTTCACCTGAAATTAAACATTGAGTCTCACTTCATCACCACAGAACAAATATGAATGAAATGAGACATTTCAAACGGAACACAAGTCAGATAGGCTGTTCACCAGGCTGTTTCTCACACCCTGACTGCTTCTGGTTTCTTATGGTGATCTCTCTGAGTTACACATCAAATGCGGTTCTAAAAGTGCATATATAAAGAAAGAGCATCAAGATAAAATGTATATGATAACAACAAAGTCAAGACCAAAGACCCTCAATGAGGGCCATAATCTGGATGACCCTCCCAGAAGCAATGCTAACTATTCCTTGCCTGGCAAAGAAATTCATTATAAAAAAAGTCCTGATATTATCTAAGTTCTCTACATTGGGCATTAAATCCAGAGGAATCCATCTCAACCAATATAGGGGTTGGTCTTTCAGACAAGTATATCAACAGATGGTGTACATCAAGCAGTTGTTAAAATTGTTAATTGGGAACGTTTGAAGACCACAGATGAGCCCTTGTAACCACATCATAATGGTAAAGACTATGATGCAAAGACAAGGCTTTGAGAAGAAGCCCAAGTTGAAACACATGCAGTCCTAGGCAAACCTGGAAGAATTTCCTCTGGGCCAAGAAGATGTGGATGTGAAATTAAGGAAACTGACCAGTGGTTGGGATTGATGGTATTCTTGATGATGGCATTAGTTTCCAACTTAAAAGGTTTGTTCCAAATAAATTTGTTTAAGTCTTGTACAAAGATTGCACATTAGTAATAATTTCCACCATTTTAACACCAAAATTTGAAAGTAAAATGAAAATATTTGCTGTTGCCAACATCTTCTCTTCCATATTAATGTGGAAGTCTATACACCTTTACCTTAGATGAACCAGTCTCAACTGGTGACAAGAATGGACATCTCCAAAAAGAGGAATTTTCCAGGAATGAAACCTATAACATTCCTGTATTAAGAAAAGAATGCACACATCATCCAGGATGCCTGACCAAGCCTATGAACAAAGGGCAAGTCACGGATATGTTTGGATGCTGGGATGAGGAAAATGCCACAAGGCGCCTTTATCTTTAGGGAACATATGCAATCCAAAGACTTACTTGGCCTCTATGACTACCTGGTCCAGAAAAGAAAAAAAAAGGATGGTAGATTTTACAACATTTCCCATCAAAAGATTGGGTGAGGGAATGCTTTATGGCTAGTTTAAATGGCCCTGCATTCATTGTCCTCAAGTCATGAAATACCATCTAAGGAATTAGACCTGCAAAGGGATCTCTGCATCTACCATCTAATATGTTTCTTGCTGTGATCCAGCAAAATCTTTAAAAACTCCTAATTGGCATCTATTGGGAGTGCAAAACATCATGGAGAGTGCCATGGACAGCAAAAGGACAATGTTAGCCTCTGTCTCAAACTTTCCGTGTAATATTACTGGAGACAACAAATTATATTTTAAACAAGCTGAACAAGGCAGCTGAAAAAAGATTATATCAACATGTAAAGTTCTTTCAGCCCCTCTCTTGACCTTTTTTTGAGGCTTCCAAACCAGGTTAAAGCAGATTCAAAGGATAGTAATGAAAGATGTGAAGGCTAAAGGTGGAAATGCAGTAGTGGATATGGAGAGGGACATACTTTTTTTAGCGCTTGAGAAAACTTCTGATCAAGCTCCCACACCAATAATGAATGATGGTGCAACATATATTCCGAATGAGAATGGAACCAAAAAAGTCACTTCATACTGGAGAGAAACTTAATGTCCTCAGGTCCCAAGCAAAAGGAGAAAAGGCAGCAAAATACATTTACCACCCAAACAAAAGTCCAGAATTCATTTTCCTCCATTGTATGCCCCAAATAAAAGAAAGCCCATTTTGCAACTGATTTCCCATTACAACTGATTTCCCATTAAAATGTTCCAGTCAAACAGAGCTGAATGACATATTGCTCTGGCTTCGCTCTAAAGGTGAGACATGACTATCCATCCTGGCTTCCATCTATGACTTAAAATGCTGGTTTTATCATCTGAAAACTGCTGAAATGGCAAAAGGCAGACATGTAAATCTATCCTTTGCAGGTTTGAAAATCATTCTCAACTATCTAGGATATATAGTGCCCCGCCACCTTTCTTCATGGACAAGACCAGAGAGGTTGAAAAAAAGTCCATGGTCTTCTCATGTGGCATGCTTTGGAATCATCATGTGATGGGGGAAGCAGAAGGCCCACTATCGGGAGCATAGGTAAGGTATAATGCTGTTCCAATTCCTTTTCCTAGCTAGGCAACCAATGACAAACTTCCTGTCCCCATATATATTAAATTGTGACACAAAGAAATGGGTGTTATCGACCTCATCTCAGTCTAAATCTGGCTGCTTGAAAATGTTGCCCTCTGACCAGAGACTAGTACACAAAGCAGGGTGTTGGTCAATACTCAGTAATCAAAGCATTTTGAAGAGGCTCTGTTCTGAGAAACTGGAGTCAGCTTAAGGTTTTATGTAGGAAGAATGATGTCTTTTCCACTGCCATAAAGGCATTTTTATCAGGTATCATCATTTTCAGTCCAAGGATATATCTATAACAGTAGCAGCTGACAGCAATTGTTCAAGTGTCAGTTGTCACAGATAATTTAAGAACCAAAAAACTGCTCCAGGACCTGCACTAATACAGGAAGTGACCTGGACCTCTCCTGGAAATGGAAGCGAGTAATCTTAAATGATGAAGAGAAACTAACACCATGTCTTCTTCCCAGGCAAAACATAGGTCAGCTACTGGTATCTTAACACTAAGTGCATGATAAGCTAGGGGATTGCATTCTGATGGAACCTCGCTATGCCCACATTTACACACATCTAAGGACATAAATATAAACTGAAAGAAGAAAAGAAACCCACAATACAAAAAAAAACCACAACAAAAAGTGGGCAGGTGATACTTACCTTCAAACCAGTGCTAGATATAGTAAAAATTGACTGACACAATATTTCACTAATTATGGTGTCAAAACTCCTCCAGATACACACATATAAAGCAAGAATTAGGGAGAAAATGACTCAAAAAACACTAAAGAGGATATCTAAATTGAAAAATGAGTACGTTGAGCATATTGCTTGGGAGTGCAAGGACAAATAAACACATTTTATGCATGTTTAGATACACAAAGGCATTAGACTGGGAATGTGTTCTTTTCTTTTCTTGCTCACTGATTACTATATCAAGGATATAATTTAGCCTGGACTGGGGAATTGGCATTACAAGAAAGGTCAGCAATGTGATATCTTCAATTTTGTATTACTGCTATTAAACAACAGTTTTGACTGCAAAAGAGAAAAATGTTTCTAATTCAACCAAAAATATGTTCAACAAGGTGACCTGAATGAGAGATAACTGGTTTACCTGCATCAATCTCTACCACACTTTCATTTGTGATGGATGCATTTCCTTCAATGGAAATATTTGTATTCTTCCATAACTGCTCCAAGTAACTTGTCACTAGACGCCACTCCTTGGATGCCTAAAACGAAATCATTAAAACTGAGCTAGTGAAATCAACATATTTTTTCCATTATTTAAAATTTCATTAATTTTAGCTTGACTGCTGCTAAAATAACATATTTTAGGATTCCTCAAGAACCAAATTCAAAACAATGTAGAATGCAAGGAGATCACACAAGTTGCATTCATTAAACGTTCTGGAATTTATATACATATTTCCTGCAACAGAACAAATGTTTTTAGCATAATTTGTTTTATAATAATGAGTTTTTATGTGTTCCATGAGGATTATTAAAAGGTTTCATAGCATATAATTTCCATTTTCTTCCTAAGTCATGAAAACCTTCCTACCTGTGAGTCTTTAAAGAAGTTGTACAAAAGCACATCATCAAATTCCAGTCCTTTTGCCTCATAGATTGTCAAGATTAGTCCAAGTCTGAGTTCCTCTGGAATCGTGTCTCTAGATGCATCATTCACCACCAAGATGGCCTGGTGAGCTCCAAACTCAATATGTGAGGTCTTTTGACGATTTCCATGCAGAAGCAATGCAAGATCACTAACACTGCAGGAATCAAGAAGAACTGGCAGTGGACCACCGAAAAGACCTTGATCTTTGTTAAGTCGGTCAAACGACTCTGGAAAATATTCCACTAGCAGGTCCAGGACACTTGTTGCAAGGGAGATAATTCCAGCATGGGAACGATAGCTGTGAGTCAGCTGATAAACCTGTTTTGGCACTTCAATATCTTCTGTTTTTCCCATGTCTTGCACTGACTGTTGTGCATGAAAGAAAAGAGATTTCAGGTCACTGAATCGGAAAGAGATTTCACGCATTATACTTTGTGCTGTATCTCCGATCAAAAACATCTGTTTGGGGTTCTGACAGATCTGAATCAAAAGGTAAAGTTCTGCCTGTGTGAAGTCTTGAATTTCATCAACAAAGATCTGATGAATAACCCATGGAGCCACCTGAAGATTTTGATGACGCTTGTAGATGTCATGAATAAAATCTGTCTCATCAAAAAGTCTATTCTGCTTCTTGAAGTGATCATAGCAAGTAAAGTACTCATAAATTCTGTCTCTTTCTCCGGAAAAATTGGGGGCTCTTTTCCGACCAATCTCTATGTATTCCTCCATACTAAGATAGCCACAAGTCTTGGAAAGGGCCTCAAATGATCCCTTGATAAAAGACATTATCTCGGTCCAAACTAGAGATGGGTGATAATTGTGCTTCATTTTAGTTTTCATTTGTGGCCACACCTCCTCCACAAATACTTCATATGTCACTTCACGCCTAGGGTCCATTTTGCTCTGAAAGCAACAATTTCAGCTTAAATGTTCATCTTTTACACAGGTCCAAACACAAATCATTGATACACACACATATGCATATGGTCTTTAGTGAGCAAGTAATGTTTAAGCTTAATTTATCATTAATAAAACAACAAATACATACAACATGTATTCAGCACTTTATTTATTTAATGAATCAGGAATTTAACATTCACCATATCTTCTCTAGCCATTTCTAGGGAGTGGAGGGTGTGTGTGTGTGTGTGTTTGTGTGTGTGTATGTGTGTG